>MU695724.1:58146-79175 GCA_026770625.1 Nicotiana glauca
CTGATTTAGTAAGCCTAGACTACATATGCAAACTCGAACCATTAGACCTCAGACAGGAGAGGACAAATCAGAGTTCGACTGTACTTTCCAATGTTCCATAACTTAACCTTCCTCTACTTCAAATGCCATGATATTTTACCTATTTTGCAATTTCCCAAAATAGGCATACTTCATCATTGCTTTTCCAAATTTACATTCCTGACATTGAAGCATCTAAGAATGATTTATAGTATTTTCTCAAAAATAATCACGTTGACAATACTTCCCGTGAAAATAAAACAAACCGTCCTAAAAGGCAATTACTTCATCAAAGCATTTATCTAAAAAGGCAATCAAATTCTTCATTTTGGATCAAGCAGCAGAAGTTGAAGATTGTAATCATGAGTATATTACTCCGACAATGAGAAAACCATTGAAGCAAACACCACATGCAACAGATACGAAATTCCATACTTCGTTTCATATGACACTAATCTAGAAATGATGAGGCACCATCAATTAAAGGGTACCTGAAGCGGTTAGACAAGGATTCTTAGCTTCAACTTAGAATATTCATACTTTCAGGATGTTGTAGGGCAGCTAGGTCTATGGAAGGAACAAGGCTAATGTACTTATCGAAATGCACTGACATTATAAATAATTTTACATTATCAGGTTAAGTTGACATACAAATAACTATAGGCAACTTTCATATCAAGTAAGTACGATATTGTAACACGGAAAATAGATTAACAACAATTATAGGCTATTGTATTGATAATGTAAAAATTCTTTACACGGTCATTCTATATAACTCAAGCTCTAAAAGAGAACATCTACAAAACATGCAATAACACAATCAATTAAAGGAACTAATTCATATTAGCAATATTAACACTGAACTAGAATTGCTGACCCATCTGCATCCTAGTGAATTTGAACCTTATGAGATTTATAAAGCAAACATAAATTGAATTAGATTGAGCTTCATACTGACATTGGCTGGCTCTCATTCTCATTTCCAACAAAGAAAAAAGCAAACTGTCTCTGAAAATTGGAAGGTCTTAAGAGACATGCAGGCACAAAATACCTTTCTTCTTTCACTTCCCTCTTAAATTCTCATGAACCTCAAACATAACAAAATCAAGAATAATTCAAACCCCCAAAAAATTCAAGAAAATCATAGCAGCTTGGAACTTCCTATAACTTCCTCAACAAACACTCACAAATAAGCCCAAATAATAATAAAAATGCAAACTTTTTCCTTTACCTCATGAGGAAGAAAGTTCAAGAGAGGATACAACTCAAAACATAGCCCAAAAGGGAAGTACATAACACTATTGAAAAAGAAAAGGGGAAGCTCCCAATAAGAGGAAATTGAAGAAATTACTATAGTAGAGAACAATGCATACCTGAAGCAGCATTTGCTGAAAAAAACTGCATTTCAAGAAAGAGCAAAAACCCCAGAAAAATGGCTGGTCCGTACAATGTCATGACAGAGCTTGAAGAAGAGATACAGAAATGAGGGGAGAGTGAGAAAATTAGGAAACACTAAAAAGAAACAGCTAATTTTAGCAAATTAGGAACGCTTGTGAACAAAGACAACTGAGCACAGTCCGAGGAGAAGTGAGGGCGGCTTTTGACTGACTGTAGACTTTGTATAGACAGACCCCCACAGTCCCCACACTTTCCATTTTCCTTCTGTATATATTTTCCATTTCTCGACAAGAAGTTTATTGACAGCAGGTTTTTTGTAAAAGGAAATGTCAAATAGTAATAGTATTATATTCTTTTATGATAATAATAGATGCCATTTCATTTAAGTACACATAATCTGAATTAAAAACAATAAGTTTGGTTTTAAGGTATAGCTAGTCCAGGTTTAATACTTTGGACAAGAAGAGGTAAAGTATTAAATATGTTGAGCTAAGGGGTCGTTTGGTTTGAAGACAAGTTATGTTATCTTCAGTTATAATGAGTGATTATAACGAGATTAGTTATCTTGGTATTATTTTTTATTGACTGTTTGGTATATTGTATTATTTTCGAGATTGTCAATTTTACTGTTCTATACTGGAATAACTTATCCCTCTGGTAGTATAAGTTATCCCGGAACTATTTTTAATCCGCCGATAATTTACCCCAGCATTAGTAACCAAACAAGGAATAATAAGGCGTTATTAAATTTTTGTCCCAAGTTTATTTTTGTTTATCCATCATGCCAAACGACCCCTAAGTGCTCTTTTGGTACGAGGGATAAGAGATAATTAATTCTGGTATTAAATTTGAAATGAGTTTATCTCACGTTTCGTTGGGATAAAATCGTGGTATAACTAATTTCGGGATAATTAATCATGAGACAACTTGTTTTCCAATCAAACTACCTCTAAGGGGTCATATGATAGAAAGAAGTTATCCCAAGATTAATTATCTCGGGATTAGTTATTCCACTTTTTTATGTGGATAAAAAATACTATAATCCCGAGATTAAGTATACCACAATTTTTTACCAATCAAACATGGGATAAACTCTTTTTAAATTTAGTTTCGGGATTAATTATTCCTTATCACTCGTATTGAGTTTATTGTATTTTGTAGTATGTTAGTAGTATGTTAGTATATTGTATTTATCAACTAGTTAGTTAGTTGTAGAAGGGTAGTATAGTCATTACAGTCTTTAGCACAAATTTTCCCTTTACATAAGTGTATATACAATTTTTTGGTCTTCTGAACATTGATACATAATAAAAAGAGATTTCTCTCTCTCTCTCTCTCTGCTTCTAGAGTCTTCTTCTTCTCCTCTCTATGAGAGCTCGAGGTCAACCAACAATGAAGGTTGGTTCCATACGCTAGCTCTATTTCGACATGGTATCAAAGCAGTGCTCTAATCTCTCATCTCCTCTTCTTCTCTAATCTCAAGATCTGTTCAAATCGAAGAAAATACAAGTCCACACTTAACGGAAAGGGTCTCTGAAGATTCTCATCTAACTTCTTCAAAATTTTGGTAATCAACTACTCCGATCATCTACCGATTCACTTAGTTCAATGGCTGGAGACAAGGAAGATCAAAACACAGGTGGTAGCATAGATCTAAGCAGTCCGCTGTACATGCACCCGTCGGAGAGTGCCGGAACAATACTAGTTCCTGTTGTCTTCGATAGAACTGGGTATAGGTCCTGGAGAAGAGGAGTTCTTAGGGCTTTGTCAGTAAAGAATAAAGTCGGATTTGTCAATGAAAAATGTAAGAAACCTAAAATCGATGAAGTGACCTATGACCAGTGGGCTCGTTGCGATGACATGGTTACGTCCTGGATTTTGAACTCACTCTCAAAGGATCTAGCTGACAGCTTACAGTATGTCAACGATGCTAAAGAATTATGGCAGGAACTCGAGGATAGGTATGATCAGACTAATGGAGCGAAGTTATATCAACTACAGAAGGAAATTAATGACCTAAGCCAAGGTACTCTAGATATCACAGGGTATTACACAAAGATGAAGCGACTTTGGGAAGAACTGAGTACTTTGAATGCACACACACAATGCAATTGTCAATGCACTTGTGGTGCAAAAGCGAATGTGCAAAAGGCTGAGCAGGATCGTAGGCTGATTCAGTTCTTAATGGGACTAAATGAAGTTTACACAGTGGTGAGAGGGAGCATATTGATGATGAATCCGTTGCCCAATATAGCTCAAGCATTCTCTATTCTGATCCAGGAGGAAAAACAGAGAGAGGTTAGGCCGAATAACAAATTAGTTATGGAAACGACTTCATTAAATGCAAATGGACTTGGAACTGTTAAGTTCAGAACAAACTTCAATCAGAGGGGAGGTAATGCAAGGATAAACTCATACAATTCTAACAAATCAGAATATACATCTACTAGGGCTCGGATGTTTTGTGACTATTGCAAAAAGCCAGGACACACTAGGGACATATGCTATAGAATTCATGGTTTTCCACAAGACTTTAAGTTCACAAAAGGTAGAAATGGTGCATCTGCTGCAAATGTTCATGTGGATTCTGAGGAAATAGAAAAAGGAAATCAAAGCCAAGGGCTTCAGAACTTGACAAGGGAGCAGTACAATCAATTGCTTAACCTGCTGGAGAAATTTCCTGGGAGAAACACATGAGAGGACCTCGACAACAAAATGACTTGTGGAGCTGCAAACTTCGCAGGTATTCTAGCTTGTTCCACCTATAAAGAGATTGTTGAAACAACTGTGTGTAGATGTTCTAAATCAATTGCTGACCTATGGATAATAGATAGTGGTGCCTCAAATCACATGACATACAGAAAGTCTTTTTTAAAGAATATTAGAACCTTACCCTATCCTTACTTAGTCACCTTACCAAATGGATATAGAGTAAAAGTGACAGAAATTGGAGATGCATCCCTTGGTCCCATGTTAACCTTAGTTAGAGTTCTCTATGTGCCCACTTTCAAGTACAATCTCATCTCTGTTCATTCCTTAACTGATTATTTCAATTGTATAGTCAATTTTAGCAAGTACCTTTGTATGATGCAGGCCCCTTCAATGAAGAGGCCTCTGGAGATTGGTAAGGCAAGGAGTGGATTGTATTTCCTTTGCCCTGAGTGTCATGGATCTTCAAAGCCTGGTCTTTTTTCTGCTTCTGTAAACTTTTCTTCTCACCCTTGTTTTCCTGCATTGACTGATATTGTACATACAAGAAAGAGTCACACAATGTCCTTCTCAAATGTAGATAAGTCATCTCAATCACACAACAATGTCAATGTAAATACTTTTCACTCGAGAAATAAGACTGACTCTTCCTCTAATGAGATTTCTTTTTTGTTGTCCTCATCATCTCATAAAAACAATAATGAGCATCTATGGCATAACAGGCTAGGCCATGTACCTTTTGTGAAAATGAGAACTATTTCCACCATACCTGTTGAATTTTCCCACAAACAGCCCTTCACTTGCCATGTCTGCCCCATGGCAAGGCAGACAAGATTACCTTTCAGTCAAAGAACTTCATCTACCACCAAAATATTTGAACTTTTACACATAGATCTTTGGGGTCCCTACCACATAGCAACCCATGACAATTACAAATATTTCCTTACAATGGTTGATGATTTTAGTAGATCAACTTGGACTCATCTCTTAAGCAGTAAAAGTAACATTCTCCAAGCCATCAAAGCCCTCATCTCTATGATTGAAAATCAATTTGATGCATCAGTCAAGGCTATTAGGTCAGATAATGGGCTGGAATTTGTAAACAATGAGGCCATGATATATTTTCAAGGAAAGGGCATAATCCATCAGAAAACTTGCCCATATACACCACAACAAAATGGTGTGGTTGAAAGAAAACATAAGTACCTATTGGAAACAGCCAGGGCATTACTTTATCAATCCAAATTACCAATGAAATACTGGGGAGAGTGTGTTCTGACTGCTACATATTTGATAAATAGACTGCCTTCTTCAATCCTCAACAATAAATGTCCATTTGAACTTCTCTATAACAGGAAACCAACCTACTCACACCTTAGAAGTTTTGGCTGCCTGTATTATGCTACAACACTCAAAATTCACAAAGACAAATTTGAACCTAGAGCCACCCCTCATGTGTTTATAGGATATCCTTTTGGAACCAAAGGGTATAAAGTTCTCAATTTGACCACAAGAAAGGTACATGTGTCTAGGGATGTTATATTTCACGAAAACATTTTTCCTTTTGCTATTTCTCCTGAACACTCTTCTTTTACTTCTGTGTTAGACATGATAAATCACAATTCCACTTGTCCTCATTCCACAATAAATCTATTTGACAGTCACTGCAACCATGACAGGGATGCACCAACTTCTGTCACTGAGAGTGCCATAGCTGATGTACCAGAGATCAACCATTTGTCACACCCTACAGACACATCAAACCACATTCCACATGAAAATCAAAATCCAGAACCAAACTCAACTGAAGTGCATCAAGAACCACATATAACATCATCCAACCAAGTATCACAAGACATGGAATCTGATGCTAACCAAGTAACTACTTATCCCAGAAGATCAAACAGAACCCTTAGCACACCCTCACATCTCAAAGACTATATTTGTACATTACCAAAGTTACAAACAAACAACCACTTGAACAACACCATAAATCCTGAACAATGCCACCTCATAATTCATTAACTGCTTTATTTTCAAATAACCATTATGTGCCTTTCAACTCATTAAACCATGATAGTCAGGAATTAATTAAGAACATCTCACATAATTGTGAACCATACTCTTATGAGGAGGCAGCTTTGAATCCTGCCTGACAAGTAGCAATGACACAAGAATTTGATGTTTTATATGCTAACCATACTTGGGATATAGTTGAGTTACCTGCAGGTAAGAAGGCCATAGGGTGCAAGTGGGTGTACAAGATAAAGCACAAGGCAGATGGAAGTGTAGAAAGATACAAGGCAAGGCTTGTGGTAAAAGGCTATACACAAGAAGCTGGGATTGACTACACAGAAACTTTCTCCCTAATGGTGAAGATGACTACTGTTAGAGCCCTGATCAGCACTGCAGCGAAGAAAGGTTGGGACCTATATCAATTGGATGTCAATAATGCATTCCTGCACGGAGACTTACATGAGGAGGTTTACATGGAGATTCCACAGGGCCTGAAGGTGGAAGACACACAACTTGTGTGCAGATTAAGGAAGTCCTTGTATGGGCTTAAGCAAGCCAGCAGGCAGTGGTATGACAAGCTGGCAAAGTCTCTGTATTCTAAAGGTTTCAAGCATTCAACCAATGATTACTCCTTGTTCTACAAAAAGCAAGGTGAGTCATCAGTTTTTGTAGCTGTATATGTTGATGATGTGATTCTTACTGGAACTAACCTTGAGGAAATTAAAGCACTGAAGACTTACTTACACAATCAATTCAAAATAAAAGACTTGGGAAGGTTACATTATTTTTTGGGACTAGAGATGCTTTACAAGGATGATGGAGTGTTAATATCCCAAAGGAAGTTCATTACTGATCTTCTGAAGGAATATGATTGTATGGGGTACTCTGCTGTTTCATCCCAATTGGATTCCTCAACCAAGCTGAAAGCTGAAGAGGGCTCCTTAATGTCTCATCCATCTTACTATAGAAAGCTAGTTGGAAAGCTCAACTTCCTCACAAACACAAGGCTAGATATTGCATACAGTGTACAACATCTAAGTCAATTTATGCAGACACCAAGAGAGCCTCACTTAAAGGCTGCCATACATGTACTCAGGTACCTGAAGAAAGACCCTACTCTGGGCATTTTTCTGTCCAATGATCCTTCTTACAAAATCACAGCCTACAGTGACTCAGATTGAGCAGCATGTCCTGACTCAAGGAGATCTGTAAGTGGGTATCTAGTCCTGTTTGGAGGAAGCCCTATCAGTTGGAAATCGAAGAAGCAAACTACTGTTTCATTATCTTCTGTAGAGGCAGAGTATAGATCACTGAGAAAAGTGGTTGGGGAATTGGTATGGGTGCAAAGGTTATTGGAGGAACTCACAGTCCCATGTACTGATCCTATTCAAGTGTTCTGTGACAGTCAAGCAGCAATACACATTGCTAAGAACCCAGTATTTCGTGAAAGAACAAAACATATAGAAGTTGATTGTCACTTTGTGCGAGATAAATTGCATGATGGTTTGATTACACTCCACCACATCTCCACTCATGATCAATTAGCTGATATCTTAACGAAGGCTCTCACGGGAATCAAACATTCAGATCTTCTACACAAGTTGGCAGTGAAACCTTCACCTACAACTTGAGGGGGGTATTGAGTTTATTGTATTTTGTAGTATGTTAGTGTATTGTATTTATCAACTAGTTAGTTAGTTGTAGAAGGATAGTATAGTCATTACAGTCTTTAGCACAAATTTTCCCTTTACATAAGTGTATATACAATTTTTTGGTCTTCTGAACATTGATACATAATAAAAAGAGATTTCTCTCTCTGCTTCTAGAGTCTTCTTCTTCCCCTCTCTATGAGAGCTCGAGGTCAACCAACAATGGAGGTTGTTTCCATACGCTAGCTACATTTCGACAACTCGTATCAAGATGAATATCTGAACGGTAAAATCGGAGAGAGTGTAATTAAGGAGAGAACTGATAAAATAATTGTAATATCTCGATCAAGATCTAACTCTAAAGCTATACAATTTATTTTTCGTTTTTCACATTGCTGCTCGCTCTGAAAACAATATCATTTTCCAAAAAATTAACAATTGTTCACTTCTTCCATAAAAATTAGCATCCTTATTGGATTTTGGTTGTAGTCAACAAATTTTCGGTGATTTTTACTTAATATAAAAATGCAATACAAGCCACTAACATGTGAAGGTAACATCATTATAAATGGCCCCTTGACAAATTTGCTGTCAAAGGAGTTCTTTTTGGTCCTCAAATATAATACAGGTTAGTTATTTCGTACATTAATTATGCATCAAATTTTTAATTAATTTTAATTTTAGAAGGACCATCAGTCACAATTGAGGTGAGTTAGGTTAGTTTTTATTTTTCTTCCCTTCACTGTAAAAAAAATTACAATGAATTTTAAAGTACTTTATTCTAATATTTGAAGTTTGTTGCTTTCACATTTCATGAACAATTTGTTTTGCCATTATATGTACATGATGTATTATAAATAGATGAATCAACATTAAAAAAAAAATCTTATAATCTGTTAGACAAACGTGAATTCATCATAATTATTAAGTTATAAAACTTTATATACAACAATTGTTAGAAAAATAACCGAGTTATCAGTTAAGGCAGCATAAATTGAAATTCGTGTACATTTTTATAAAAGAAAGGCAAAATACCTTAAATCACCCATAAATTTGGCTCATATTATTAGTATTCTCCCCGAACTATGTCCTGTTTTAATTACCCCCCTCAACTTGGCATTTTAAGAGTCATTACCCCCCATAGACGCTGATGTGGCAAAAAGTATGGGTGCACTCACCTGCCACGTAGATTTTTATGTCTATGTGGCATTTTTTCTAAAAATAAAATATTTTTTTTTACCTTTTTAAGAATGTTACTTTTTAGATAAAATTTTCCGAATACAATTTATAATAAAACTTAGATATAACTACATTTAGGCTAAATATTTTTATTTGGCCAAAAATAATAAAGTTTCAGTTAATCTTTTTTCGAATTTAACCTGAAAATAAATATTTATACAATTGAAATAAATAGTTAAGGCATCTAAAAAGTTATTAGAAAATATATAGTTTGAAATTAATTATTTTGACTATAAATTTTTATATAACTCTAAATTACGATGCTCTATTTTTTTTTTTACAGATTTTATCTATAAAAGTAAAAATACACAGTTGAAATAAATAGTCATTGCATCAAAAGAAGAAATAAAAAGAGTGTACAATTGCAAGATTACAAGTGCAGTTGTACGCTCTCTTTTCTTCTTCTTTTGATGCAATGACTATTTATTTCAATTATGTATTTTTTATAACTTTTTTAGATGCCTTGACTATTTATTTCAATTGTATAAATCTTTATTTTCAGGTCAAATTCAAAAAAGATTAACTAAAACTTTATTATTTTTTGGCCAAATAAAAATATTTAGCCTAAGTGATGTAGTTATATCCAAGTTTTATTATAAATTTTATTCAAGAAAAATTATCTAAAAATGTAATATGCCTAAAAGGGTAAAAAAAAATTATTTTTCAAAAAAATGCCACATAGACAGAAAAATTCACGTGGCAGACGAGTGCACCCACACTTTTTGCTACCTCAGAGTCTAGGGGGTTAATGACCCTTAAAAGGCCAAGTTTAGGGGGTAATTAAGACCGGACATAGTTCAGGAAGGATACTAATAATATGAATCAAGTTTAGGGATGGTTTAAAGTATTTTGCCTAAAAGAAAATAATTACCAAGGCAAATTCTTGAGAGAATATTTTAATTTGTAATTTTGATAAGAAAGAGGATAAAGGTGGGGTCCAAAAAGAAAGCAGCAGATGCTGGAGAGAATATAGAGTGCCACAACGAGCCAAAAGCTGTTAGGGCACGGGTTCTTTGTAGCTTTCCTACATCTTCTTCTTTTTGTATGATTTAAATCTTTTTTAATACAATATATATTTAAAATAAAAACTCATTGTGGGACAGCGTAAGCCCAAGTATCTATTTTAAGCCCAAGCCTATTCTGCTCGACCCAGTGAAACTTTGGGCCTTAATTCCCTAAAGAGTTTTTTTTACATGCTTGATCCTTTTTTAACTATTATTTATAAAAATAGCACAACTTATTGTTTATTTCATAAAGAGTACTTTTTTTCATTAATGGCACATTATAAAATTAAGGTCAACATCTAATAAGTTAACTCACTCACTAATCACGGGAAGTATTTTTTTTTTGTTGTCCATCTTCATTTTCCTTTTACAACATTCATCTTCTTCACTCCATATTTTAAAAAGCTGTTGCACATCTCAATGCCACCTAAATCAAGATGTATTGATTTATACATCTTTTATATTCTGTATATCATGTATCACTTTAATTCAAAATGTATATATACATATATATATATTGTTTTTTGTATATTTATATACCATCTTAATTAAATTTAAGATATATATTTTTATGTATATTTTACATGTCTAAGTGTCATCTTAAATGAAGATGTATTTTTTATGTATATGTTTTGTATATTTTATATGTGTTAATTCAAAGTATATTTTTATATATATGTATTATATATATTAATGTATATTATTATCGAAATAAGAGCTTTATATTAAGAAAGGAAGAAAGAAGTAAGAGAAAAACTTAAGAAAGATAATTAAAAATAAAATGAATGGAACAAATTTAAAAAATATATTGGCTTCGGTAGAAAACAAAATTAAGAAGACGAAGAAAAAGAAGGAAAGCTAATAGATAAAAAGAGAAAAAAAGACATGATTTTTATACAAATAATTATTAACTTTCCATTCAAATTTCTTATGTTTAGGGATTAATAGTTAATATTCCTATTTTAATGGAACTATGTGCTACAAATATAAATATTTTCCTGCCATATCTGTAATATTGAATTTCATGCTAAAAATTTATTATATTTCTTTTAAACCGTGACAGTTATGTAAAGTCCCCAATTCTAAACCCTCGCGAAAAAAAGAAAGAAAATGATACGGATTTATTTGTTTTTGTTATAAATAGAATTGTATTTAAGAAAGAATTACAAGAAAATACACATCACTTCACACCATAACAAAAAATAGCCCATATTTTTAAATTTTACCCAACCTAGCCCATATTGTACATATTTTAAAAACTAGTCTCCTGCAAATTCAAAATCTGTGTTCTTACAACCATTGCTTCTAAAAGTTATGGAGTTAAATATGTGTTCTCACAACCATTGCTTTCGCTCTCTGTTCTTCTCAAATTTTTTACATATACTTCAAGGGGACATTCGCCATTACTGCTTCTCCCCCTATGTCACCTGGTTGCAATGCAAAAAAATTAAAGAGTAGAAATCCACCATTAAAAGCCATTCAAAGCTTTGCTTTATAGAATTTTTTGAGTTTGTTAGTTGTTTGGATTGGGTATTGTTCTAATTAGTTGAAAATATCAAAAGGAGGTCAAATTTTAAATTTGAAATGATTTGGAGTAGATTTGAGCAAGATTTGAGTTAAATTTCAGAAACAACGCAAGGAAGACGACGAAGTCAGTTTTTTGTATAATTATGTATATTCTTGTATAATAGTGTATAAGAGTGTATAAACACATCTTATACACTATGATACACTTTTATACACCTTTATACAAATATCTGTAGAAGAACTTCTTCCACTATTTTCAGTTACAATTTTTGTTCAAAACGAGTCCAAATATTCATTAAATGACTTCAAATTTTATATACAACCTCCTTATACTCTTTCTAACAAGTCTAAATAACACTCACTCCAAATTTCTCACAAAATCAAA
The DNA here is from genome assembly GCA_026770625.1 of Nicotiana glauca. Taxonomy (NCBI): domain Eukaryota; kingdom Viridiplantae; phylum Streptophyta; class Magnoliopsida; order Solanales; family Solanaceae; genus Nicotiana; species Nicotiana glauca. Next base: position 70,092 of record MU695724.1, read on the forward strand.
TTTAAAATTTAAACTCACATAGTTAAGCTTGTTAAAAATCTAATTTTTACCACCCAAATAGATTTGATTTGTTGAACTAATATTTGAGTCACAGTTACTGATCCGAAATTAACTTAAAAGCTCGAGCAATTTTTTTAAAAAAATAAATGGTAATTTTGAGAACCTATTGGAGTTGGATGTTGAATCTTAGCCTATTATTTTTAGGCTAGTTGATTATAAATTGAAATATGGGCAATAAAATTAAAAAGTGGGAAGCCCAGTTGTTCTTATGTGAAATTCTCCCTTGTATTTATGGTGAATATCAATATTTAGAGAGATTTTAGGGTTTATTACTTGGTAGTTAAGTTAATCTTTCCCTATAAATAGTAGGTGTGACCACCTAATTTTTGACCATGTTAAATTTATTCCCGCTCACTACCCACTTCCCCACTTTCTCCACTCACAACCCACTTTGCCCACTTTCCCCACTCAATACTCTACTCTCCCCCACTCATGTTCCCCACCCATATGCTCTTCCCCTTCATGTCCATCTATAAAAACACACACACACAGATACAAAGAAGGAGAGGAAAGCGGGAGGAGAGAGCTGTATACACTCTGTATACATTGGACATATATTAGATATACACTGGATATACATAAGAGATACACTAGGTATACACTCTATATACACTGGGCAGCCAAAACGACCCCCTATATTCTGGTCTTCTTAATCCCCTCCCCACCGTCGAGTCGATTGAATTAGTGGGTTTCCATCCGATGTTGCTGTTTCTGGATTGCTGAGCTCCCATCTATCAGTTTTCAGATTTTTTTTCACCTTCTAATAGGTATGTAAGCTTTATCTTGATAAGGGTTTGGAATGAATTATGCTCATGTTAAAGTCTTTGTTTCTAGATCTAGCTTTTGCATTCTTATACTTCCTTGGATCCAATTAATTCTCGTCCGTAATTAGCATCATGATTCTGGTTGCGATTAATGTATAAATCATTTAGTTTAGTAAAGTAATTTGATAAATAGTGGCTTATGGGGTTTGGAAGTACTTAACTGAATTTTACATGTCTCTTTGGCTTGATTTTCTTTCATTACTAAAAATATCTCAGAAAGCTTAAAGTACTGCATATAGGATCTTTATTATGAAAGTGCTTGGTAAATCACAATTAAAATTTTATAGTTAACAATAGGAAAGTGGAACATGCGTGTAAGGAAAATCAAGAGAGGTTTACTATATTATGTCTTGTTGATAGGGACCTTTCATTCTATGAGTGTATTTCTTTTGACTAATGTGTATTTTAGGCAAAAGTAGAAGTATTAAATTGCATAAGGGTGGGGCATGGAACAGAATTCAATATTGTGTCTTGGTATGTGTTCTTGGTGGGGTAATATCTCGTGTACATATTTGTTTCCGATTGCAATCTTGGCCCAAGAGTGTTAAAATTCTACTGTATCATTTTTCTCTGATTTTTGTTTAATCAATTAAAGGGCGCGTTTTGTATTGTAAATGTTTGTTGGAAGCAATCAACTGTTGGACTTGAGTAATTTACCTTAAGCATACTTGGTACCTCACAATCATGGGTATAATTCTCGTGGTGTAATAGTGACACCAAATTTCAAACTAGTTTAATATGAATATCCATATTTTATTTAGTTGAATAAATTTGGGGCGTGCCATATTAGAGAAGATGTAGTTTATGGCCCTCGTAAGTTAATTTAGAAACCTTTTGGATAGAATAAATCGAGGTGCATCGGGCTAAACAAAAAATGACAATTGCATGGCCCTCGTTTAATTAATTTTGTTTTGATCCTTAGCAATCGAGGCATGCCATTTAGGAAAATTCCATGGCCCTCGCAAAAGTTAAAACGCGTAGTTGCTTTAGGCGCATATTTTAATAATCTTACCTTCCTAAACTCGGGTGTGAATTTAATGTGACCCAAATCCAAATCCTAAAACGTTGAATAAGATGTGTTTCGGATTGCGGGTGCATTTCATATGACGCGATCCAACGACATGTTTTAAACAACGTTCAATATTCTTTAAAATTGAATAAAAGCAGTTAAAAGTTAAAATTTGCACATAGGTTTAAAATGTACTAAAATCAGATAATTAAACCGAATATAACAATTGAGCGATCGTGCTAGAACCACGGAACCTGGGAATGCCTAACACCTTTTCCCGGGTTAACAGAACTCCTTACTCGGATTTCTGGTTCGCGAACTGTTAAACAGAGTCAATATTTTCCTTGATTCGGGATTCAACCAGTGACTTGGGACACCATAAATCTCCCGAGTGGTGACTCTGAATCTTTTATTAATAATTACATTTCGATTGTCCTTTAATTGGAAAAACTCTCTTTACCCTCCTTCCGGGGGTGTAGTGAAAAAAAGAGGCGTGACAGCTCTGGCGACTCTGCTGGGGAAAAGAACCCAGAACTTTGGTTCAAGGTTCAGAATTCGAGCTCAGTTAAATTGTTATATTTGGCTTTATCTAATTTTGTTACATGTGTGGGCCTAATGTGCTAAGCAAAGATGTCGTGTTTGGTAATTGGAAAGACGCTCCATCTCTTGGCTAGCCATGGAGGAGTCTTGGTGGTTTATTTTGTTGTCATTTCTGTTGTCCGGGTTATTTTCAGGGTTGTAATCCGGATATTATCTTGTGATTCAAACCCTTCTATCCTTTTATTTTGCCTAGCTTGTTTTTTCGTAGTAACTCGTTTAGTGTTGTCTAGGGTTGCTCCAGGGTTGTAACCCTAGTTTAGTTTGCTTGTTTGTTGTTCAAACCCTTTTCACCATCTGTCTAATGCAATTTTCTGTTATTAGTCATTTTTGTTTAGTTCTCTTTTCCTTATAGTTCTTTTCCTTCTGACTCTAGTGACATGACATGCACGCGTAATTCTCAGTCTAGTATTAAAAGTCAGTTTAGTCATGAAGCATTGAAACAATTTTGAAGATGACAGGGGCACTAGAGGGAAATAGAACAGGTTTGTATTGTTTGAGATCATTTGAAGCCCGAACCATGAGAAACTAAGGCATATAGAACATAAAGTGATACTATAGAAATACATCAAGCTGCATCGGCAGGTTTGCCCCAAATTGGCAGGGGTCGTTCGTGGTAACGAAGAGTGTTGTCTAACGGTACTTAAAATTGACAAAAAATAAATGTGTGGATATAGTTATCAAGTCTACCACAATCAGAAGATGTTACAAATGGATTGTTTAATTGTGTTGTTTGCGCTTGGCATATTTTGAGGATTGGAATGACGAAGGCATTTTGTTTTGCTATCTAAACACTTTATCCTTCGTACCCGTTTTAGCCTTATTTATTTTCGTTCATACCCCTCTTTCGGAATCAACAACAAAGATTAGAAACACAAGCATGAAAGATAAGTAAACAAAAAGAAAAAAAAGAAGGAAAAGAGAAGAAAAAGAAAAAAAAATAACAAAACAACAAAAGGAGAAAAGGAAGAAAAAAAAGAGAAAAAAAAAGAAAAGAAAAATAGCAACGACAAAAGTAGTCATGAACTACGTTCGACCTGATTCCTTATAAGGATACATAGGCAGCCTCACAGTTCGGTCCCATCAAAATAAAAATCCAAAAGCCCCCAAGCAAAGAAACCGGGGCAGAAGTTGTGATTGTTGTAAGAAATCTGATTCCGAAAGTTGTAATTTTGAACTCATTTGAATTGTTTTGAGCCTTTTGATACCCTTTCTTTTTAACTCTATCCGAAAGCCATATTGCGATCCAAGGAACGAACTTCTAATCAGTCTTCGGGAAATGCCAAGTCGAGCAAATAGAGGTGATTCATCGCATGGTCAACACTCTGGTCCAAGCAGGAAAACAATAAAAATAAGAGAGTCTTATTGGTGAAAACCCTCACGGGCACCGTAAGGCGACGGTGAGTTTAGAGAAAGACCAAAACGAGAGAGTTTTATTGGTGAAAACCTTCACGGACACCAAAAGGTGATGGTGAGTTGAGATAAAGACCAAAATGAGAGAGGCTTGATGGTGAAAACCCTTCGGGCATTACAAGTCGAATAAGGATTGTGAATCAGATTAGATAAGCGGAGCATTGAAGCCTAGTTTCATGGCAAAAAGGTACGACAAGAGCTGAACATCAGGTTTGCTTAACAGAATAGGCCGCAGATGCATGTCATGGTCATTAGAGTTGGTATCCATATCCGATAGGTTTCTACTTTGTAGTTTTCTTGTTAGGAATCATCTCTTTCCATTGTCATCTACTCTGTTCCTTTTGTCTTGTTTACTTCCTCTTCCTGAGTCTGTTTGGTAAGAACAAGTGAGAAATGACTTTAAAATTTGCCACCAGCTTTCCAATTGCACAAAACAGGATCTGGTTAGAACATCAAAGCGTCATAAGTCTGGAAAGAACAACAAGCACACTGAGTTGGTAACAATCAACATGCTTTGGGATCCTTGTAAAATACAAAGGCTTGGTGTATATCAATTCATGAATAATGCAATAAATGAAGGGTTAGGTTGAACAAATCAAAGGTATTCTCTGTGAAGAGGTTGACAGAGAAAGTGGTTAACTAATGAAAAGCAAGGTCTTCCAAGCGGAAATCAAACAAGCATGGGTATAATTCCTGTGGTGTAATAGTGACACCTAATTTCAAACTAGTTTAATATGAATATCCATATATTATTTAGTTGAATAAATTTGGGACGTGCCATATTAGACAAGACGCAGTTTATGGCCCTCGTAAGTTAATTTAGAAACCTTTTGGATAGAATAAATTGAGGTGCGTCGGGCTAAACAAAAAAGGACAATTGCATGGCCCTCGTTTAATTAATCTTGTTTTGATCCTTAGCAATCGAGGTATGCCATTTAGTAAAATTCCATGGCCCTCGCAAAAGTTAAAACGCGTAGTTGCTTTAGGCGCGTATTTTAATAATCTTACCTTCCTAAACTCGGGTGTGCATTTCATGTGACCCAAATTCAAATCCTAAAATATTGAATAAGATGTGTTTTGGATTGCGGGTGCATTTCATGTGACGCGATCCAAAGATATGTTTTAAATGACGTTTAATATTCTTTAAAATTGAATAAAAGTAGTTAAAAGTTAAAATTTGCACATAGTTTCAAAATGTACTAAAATCAGATAATTAAGCCGAATATAACAGTTGAGCGACCGTGCTAGAACCACGGAACCCGGGAATGCCTATCACCTTCTTACTCGGATTTCTGGTTCGCGAACTGTTAAACAGAGTCAATATTTTCCTCGATTCGAGATTCAACCGGTGACTTGGGACACCATAAATCTCCCAAGTGGCGACTCTGAATCTTTTATTAATAATCCCATTTCGATTGTCCTTTAATTGGAAAAAACTCTCTTTACCTTCCTTCAGGGGGTGTAGTGAAAAAAGGAGGTGTGATGGTGGGTTCTATTCTATTGTAATTCATCCCATATTAATAAGAATTTCCTCCCTCTCTCTACTTTGCTCTGCAATACTCTTCTTCTTTTTTTATTATTTTATAACACGTTATCAGCACGAGACTCTAACCAATTGAGTAGAAGCTTTGGGATTGAGCACAATGATTGTCAATTGTTCCATGAACTTCCTTTATGATTAAATTTTGGATTTAAGGTAAGTATTTCACTTTATTTTTCTCTTTTAAATTCTTGAAATTCTATAATTTGATTTTATATACAAGCAAAGACAACAAAGTTTGATTATAATTCTAATGGAGTTTGTAAGAAATTACACTCACCTGAAGTGATAAAATTTCTATGCCTTGCCATGATCAAATTCATTTATGCCTGTGGGCAAACTATTGAAAATTCGTCTCATTGAATTTTCTCCATTCTCATTCTTTTAAAAGAATGTGATAGCAGTATGTGATAAGTCTGAAATACGACAAAATTATTACCGTGAAGGTATCAATGGATGTGGATGTGGCAATAGACGAAATTATAATCGTCATCATTTGTGATAATGAGAACAATAAGGATTCTCAAAATAATCTCACTCTGTGAAAAATATTTATTATCGATTTGACATGAGATTTTGTAAAGCACATATAGATGATTATGATCCATTCATGATGTGAATGTGACAACATCTGATTTATGAATACATATTCATTCTTCAAGGAATATGAACATGCTATTGGTAGTGAATATACCACACTCACCTCTAAAAGGAGGTTTGAGATGATATAAGAAAATAATATTATTATTATGGCATGAATGGTCATAGGTCACGTACCTATTGTACGCCAAAATATTTTGGCATTGTGATTATTAAAAGACAACGGTAATGCAAGAAACAGATCTTGTATATAATTTTGACCATCACTATAATGATATAACTTTCTCTTTAAAAGAGATATTCACCATATGAGTGTTGATGAATATGTGGTACTATAAAATTAATTAAAAACTCTCCAAGAGCCAATTATACTATTTTGGAGAAACACAATTAATTACAAATAAAGTATTGTGCTGTAGTAAGTCTCAAAGAAACTTATTCAGTTTTCAAAGTATACGCGAAAGCGGTTGATTATATTGAGACTATAAAGAAAGAAAAGATTTAACATTTTCTATTACTATAACTTGTAGCGGGATAATATGTATGTGAAAAGATACCTGCTTTATTCTCTAATTTGTACTACATAAACAAAATAATACCACAATGAAGTGAATATTTATTGATATAAAAACTCATATCATAATAAACTTGGAGTTTATTCATAATTGCACACATCATGGTGTAAACATGAAGTTTATCAATATTGATAGTTTATCCAGTTGATATAATTAATTTAGCCATGTTAATTCAAGTATGATGTGCAAAAATAAAAGATAATTTACATGGTTAAATATTAAAGAACTAGAAAGTTCTTTACGAATTCTCTTACATTGCTTGTTCTCATTAATTAATAGACCAATTAAAATTGGGATTGAATTCCATGAATGATGAAAATATCAAAGGTGAATATGGGCCCATTCACCTGCCATGTATACCACATAAGATGCATCTACGACATGGTTACGCGTGCGATTATTATTAACCCGCAACATGGTGTTTGCAAGGTAACTTGCTCAATAATTTAATTTAGAGCATATTCCAGATTTTCTATTCAAGAAGTTCATCTTGATAAGTTTGTTTACATCACAACTGGTTTAGCAAAATGATTATATTGAGTGACTCTACTTAATAGCTAAACAATTGCTTATGAGAACAAAGTTTTGTATATCAGTTTGATATACGTTATATACGAAAGTATATTATGTTCTCCCTTCACAAGTGGTTCATGGTCAGGAACCAAATAATTTCATCTTATTATTATTAATGTGCGGTATATATTTTGATTAACACCATAACACACAAAGATGGGTTCTCAAATTGAGGAAGCAAGTTAGTTTTTCTAACATGAGGGGGAGACATGATAAACAGTTGAGAAAAGTTACGTGGAATGAATTATCATTTGTATATCTAGATCCTCGAATACGATAATATGAACTTGAAGTTCATAAAAGACAATTCATCTGCAGTATATTGCAAAGCATGTCAGACGCATTTGCTAACCCAAAGAAAGTAACTATGTTCTCACTGCAAATGCTCATATTAGAATAAGTCCTAGAAGGACAAATTCTATGGCACGCTTAAAGCGTATAGAAAAATCGGTTTCAAATAAATTTTTTGATAAAAAAAGATGATCAAAATGATCATAATAAAGGAGGCAAGTGATCTAGAAGATCACATGACATAACACTTCATAAAATCTCAGGAGAAATTTAGGTACCTGAATATATAAATGAAGAGATCTCTATGTTATGTCATTATGAAAATATATTGAAACTGATATAAAATATTTGTCGACGACATTGATTATAGCGCTAAATATATATGAGGATCTTAAGTCTAGAGAAACAATTCAAGTGGAATTTGGTTTCATATAAAAGACAAGTAGTTTTGGACCTCTAGTTCAAACACTTAAAAGTATAAAGACAATGATGTGTGCTATCATCTTTATGTATCTTATATGTATGGCATGACATGAAAACTTGATACAAATATAAAATCTATTTATATGGCTTATATGACTTAATTTATATGACAATCCATGAAGGATTTAAGTTGCTTGAAGCATATACAATTCTTGATCTTGAAGTACCACTTCCTCATTGCAATTTGTGCACAAATGTATCTTGCTATAACTATATGCATGATAATATGATAGCAAGAGTTTTCACCTCTATGTGAATATATTGAACTGAAGATTCCAACAAGATCATATAAAGACAATACATCTATTAGGAATGATGATTTCAAGGTGAAACAAATTCGTTCAAGAGATCTTTTGAAGATGGTGCACAAGATTGTAATGCAAATGCTTAAAGATGTGAATTGATGCTCTCATCAGAGGGGAGCTGATGTGTGTTGCACTCTTTTTTCCTTACAAGGTTTTGTCCCACTCGATTTTCCTTGCAAGATTTTTAACGAGGCAACCAATAGGCGCATTTCTAAACATATGTACCTTTTTTTTCCTTTTTTAGAATTATTTTCCCATTAGGTTTTATTTTAATTAAGATTTTAACGAGACACATTATCTGTTGAATAGACATTCAATGGTGAGTGTTATAAATAGAATTGTATTTATGGTAAATGTCTATATTTAGAGATATTCTAGGGTTTATTGCTTGGTAGCTAAGTCAACATCTTCCTATAAATAGAGGGTTTTATTCCATTGTAATTCATCCCATATCAATAAATATTCCCTCTGTCTCTACTTTGCTCTGCAATACTCTTCTTCTTCTTTTATTATTTTATAACAGTTTTGAATTTTTTTACAGGCTTGATCCTTTTTTATGTCATGACCTAAAATCCACTAAGGGTCGTGTTGGCGCCGGACACCTCTATCAGGCCAGCCAACTAACTTATCAATTAATTCCTCTTTTAATACTTTCGAAAATCTAAGATTTTTCCTTCCATTTTTATAAATAAAAGTTCACTACTAGAATTCAAATTTAAATAATAACAGTTAGTACAAATTCGTTGTAAACCATCCCAGAAACCCGGTGTCACAAGTACATGAGCGACTACTGATAAGAGAAATAAAATACAAC
>MU695732.1:1436-30594 GCA_026770625.1 Nicotiana glauca
GGCATAGGCTTCTGGAAAATATACTTCAATGGATCCAGGCGTGAAATGAGGTAAGTAGTGTAGGATGACAGATAATGCTTCAATTTCTGTGCCACCCAAGTTAGGGCACAACATGTTTTCTCAACTTGAGTGTACTTGACCTCATATACTGTAAACTTCTTGCTGAGATAATAGATTGCTTGCTCCTTTCTTCCTGTAATGTCGTGTTGCCCTAGTACACAACCAAACGAATTCTCTAGGACCGTTAGATAGAGAATCAACAGTCTTCCCGGTTCGGGTGGAACCAGCACAGGCAGATTTGATAAATACCCTTTGATCTGGTCGAATGCCTCCTGACATTCCTCGTTCCATTTTACCGCTGCATCTTTATTCAGTAGTCGAAAAATGGGTTCATAAGTCGCTGTGAGTTGGGCGATGAACCTGCTGATATAGTTCAACCTTCCCAACAGACTCATTACTTCTGTTTTGTTCTTCGACGGTGGTAATTCTTGGATGAATTTGATTTTTGACGGGTCTAACTCAATGCCTCGCCGACTGACAATGAATCCCAACAGTTTTCCAGATGGAACACCAAATGCACATTTGGCCGGGTTGAGCTTAATATCGTACCTTTGAAGTCTTTGGAAGAACTTTTTAGGTCTGCTACGTGGTCTTCCTGATGCTTGGATTTTATGATCATATCATCTACGTACACCTTAATCTCTTTGTGTATCATGTCATGAAACACAGTAGTCATTGCCCTCATGTACGTTGCCCCAGCATTCTTCAAGTCGAATGGCATTACCCGGTAGCAATAAGTTCCCCACGGCGTAATGAAAGCAATTTTTTCCGCATCTTCTTCATCCATCAGAATCTGATGATACCCAGCATAGCAATCCACAAAAGACCTGATCTCACGTCCGGCACAATTATCGATCAGAATATTGATGTTGGGTAATGGAAAGTTATCCTTTGGGCTTGCCCTGTTTAGATTACGATAATCGACGCACACCCTGATCTTCCCATCTTTCTTCGGCACTGGCACCACATTGGCCAACCAATCAGGATATCGAGTGACCCGAATAACCTTTGCCTGCAGCTGCTTGGTTACTTCTTCTTTAATCTTCACACTCATTTCTATCTTGAACTTCCTCAATTTTTGCTTAACGGGAGGGCATGCCGAGTCAGTGGGCAATTTGTGAACCACTAGATCAGTGCTTAAACCCGGCATGTCATCATACGACCATGCAAAAACATCTTTGAATTCAATGAGTTCTTTGATTAGTTCCTCCCTGATGTTCGGCTCAATGTGGATGCTTATTTTGGTTTCCCTGACATCGTCTACATCCCCTAAATTGACAGCTTCAGTGTCATTCAAATTGGGCTTGGGTTTCTCTTCGAACTGGCTTAATTCTCTGTTTATTTATTCAAAGGCTTCATCCTCATCGTATTCCGATTCATCATCATAATCGACCTCTTGTATAATTAGTTCAGAATCAGATTGATTTTTTAAACTAGGTTGAAGATTCGTTGTGCATGCCATGTCATTAGAACCAGTATAAAGAGAACTATTCAGAAAGAGAAAAGAAGAAATTAGAATTAAAACAAAATAAAGAGAGAAAACTTTCACTTTATTAAAATGCAGGATAACAGAGTTTCACACTTTTGCCGAATACAAAAATAAAACAAAAACTAGATTACAACTCTGGAATAATCCAGAAAGCAAGAAAGAAAAATCCAGAGCCTGCTACCAAGACTCCCTCCAGGTAGGAAGAGGAGTAGCCGTCCAATTGTTGATATTGGCCCTAGGCCCCACAAATTTTATGTCTGCCCTATTGGAACCTTCTCCAGCTTCTATGACGTTAACGTTGGCGAACAGCCTTTCAAAACCTTGATTCAAATCTCCATCTGACCCAATCAGTGGTCCGAGAACTTTGGGGCCTGACAACCTTTTGATACCTGCTCTAACAAAGGATCTGGAGAGATGCGGAACCGCTTTAGGAAGAACCCAAACTCTCTTCTTCAATTTTCGATCCCATCTTACATCTGCTGTGGTAGGCTTGAATCCTAGCCCAAAAGTATCCAGATTCTTGGGCAAAGAAACTGGCTGGACAATACCCTGCAGATCAACCCCCAAACCTTTTCCTGGTACAAACTCGCTGTTTAGCATTTCCGAGGCTATCATGAAGGTTGCAGCTGTGATCCTGGGAAGTGGAAGGTCCTCACCCTCAGAAATTTTATCCACCGAGACCGCATTAAAAACCTGGTAAACCCATGGGCCTTTGTCGTCATCAATTTCTATGAATGGCACAATAGCATCTCCCACAGTGCTTGTACCATCATCCCCGTGCACCACTATCTCTTGCTTGTCCCACTCAAATTTCACCATCTGGTGTAATGTAGAAGGCACTGCTTTGGCGGCATAGATCCAGGGTCGGCCCAACAGAAGATTGTATGATACTGCCACGTCTATCACTTGGAATTCCATGGTGAATTCCACTGGACCAATGGTCAATTCCAGTACGATATCACCCACCGTGTCAGTACCACTCCCATCAAAACCTTGAACGCAGACGTTGTTCCTGTGAATTCGATCATTATCGACCTTCAGCTTATTTAGAGTAGATAAAGGACAGATATTGGTGCTTGACCCGTTATCAATCAATGCCCGAGTGACCACCGATTCTTCACATTTCATGGTCAAATAGAGGGCTTTGTTGTGTTATGTACCCTCTACTGGCAATTCATCATCAGAAAATGTCACTCTGTTTACCTCGAAGATTTTGTGCACTATCTTCTCCAAGTGGTTTACAAAGATTTTATCCGGAACATGGGCCTCGTTCAGGATTTTCATCAGTGCCTGGCAATGGTCGCTGGAATGGATCAATAATGATAGTAACAAAATCTGTGACGGGGTCTTTCTCAACTGCTCCACAATGGAGTAGTCTTGTGTCTTTATTTTCTTCAAAAACTCCTCAGCCTCTTCCTCCATCACATGTTTCTTTATCACTGCTGGGTTGGACTTTCTCAACTCTACGGGAGCAAAACACCTTCCCGAACGAGTTAACCCCTGGGCCTCACATATTTCTTCTACAACCTCTTTCCCCTTGTACATTACCATCGCTTTGTTGTAGCTCCATGGCACGGATTTCTCGCTGATTATCGGCATCTGCATTACTGGCCTGATAACAACTGGCCCTATGTATGTTGGCTTGCTTGGTACCCCTTGCACCGTTACTTTGACCGGCCTTGGATTCTTTACAACAACAGGCGAACTCTTCCCCATTATCACCACTGGCTTGACGTCTACCTTTTCCAACGGTACCACCTCTTTTCCACTAGTCGACGTTTCTTTTGGACTGGCACGGATCATCATCACTGTCTATGAGGGTTTCTTTAGCTCCCCTCCTTCGTGCACAAGTTCGATCATATGGGTTTCACGGTGTGCTGGCAACGGGTTTTGATTAATGTTGGGCGCCTCTGGTGTCTGAACCTCAATTTTATTGGTGTCAATGAGATCTTGCATTGCATGTTTCAACTTCCAACACCTCTCAGTATCATGTCCGGGAGCCCCCGAACAATATTCACAGCTTACCGAGTGGTCCATATTTTTGGGAAGGGGATTTGGCAATCTGGGCTCAACAGGACTCAACAAGCCTAACTTCTTTAATTTGTGGAACAAAGCAGTATAGGTTTCTCCCAACTCAGTGAATGTTCTCTGTCTCTGCACCCTTTAATTCCTGAAAGCCTGATTCCCGTGGAGACCTGGCCCTGAAGGGTTCCTGTAGGCCCTTGGTGGTGGATATGTGTTTTGTGGAGGTGGATATGTATTTTGAGGAGCCGGCGCCCGCCATTGCGGGCGAGCCGGAGGCTGGGTATATGTCTGGCCTGATGGATGGAGAAATATGGTTCTTGTAGTGGGTAGTATGGCTGTGGAGGGTAATTTGGAGTGTGTGGGTAATTTGGGTGATGGGGTCTGGATTGGTAGTGAGGGGAAGGACTTCTCGATCTGGACCAATTACCTGCCTCTACTGTTGCGACCTCTTCTCTTTTCTTCTTCCCGTGCGCACCTCCCGTGCCGCTCTGGATGGCCTGGGTTGTTGCTTTAATTGCATAATAGCTCAGGATTTTGTCGGACTTAAGTCCCTCTTCCATCATACCGCCCATTTTCACTACCTCGTTGAAAGATTTGTCAACTGACATCACCAAGTGACCAAAGTAAGTCAGCTCTAGAGTCTGCAGAAAGTAGTCTACCATTTCCCCCTCTCTCATCGGAGGATCAACTCTTGCTGCCTATTCTCTCCACCGGAACCCAAACTCCCGAAAGCTTTCCCCAGGCTTCTTCTCAAGTTTCAGCAATGTTAGACGGTCAGGGACGATCTCAAGGTTGTACTGGAAATGACCTGCAAATGCTTGTGCTAGATCGTCCCAGGTGTACCACCTGCTAGTATCCTGTCTTGTGTACCATTCCAGTGCAGACCCACTTAGACTTTGACCGAAGTAAGCTATCAGCAGCTCATCTTTACCACCTGCTCCTCTCATCTTGCTGCAAAAACCCCGCAGATGTGCCATTGGATCACCGTGCCCCTCGTATAGATCAAACTTTGGCATCTTGAACCCTGCCGGTAATTGAACATCAGGGAAAGGACATAGATCTTTGTAAGATACACTGACCTGATTGCCTAACCCATGCATATTCCTGAAGGACTACTCCAGGCTTTTAAATTTTCGAAGCACTTCGTCCTGCTCCGGGCCCTTATCCGGCTTTTCAATCTCTACCGGGATTTTAAAGTGAGGATTATAAGCATATGGCTCGGGTGCTTTGAGGGTAGGCTCGGGGGGTAATATTGGTTATCGTGAGCCTGAAACAACGGCTCACTGGGTGATCTTTGTAACGTGGCTGGTGGGGGTGCCACGAAAATAGGAACATTTGGTGGGGGAAGGTTCTGATTGGGTGGTGGAGCTTGGGGATCATAGGGATTTCTTCCCTAATAGTAGTGGTGACTTGGGAAGCTTGTCGAAGGGCCGGGGGAAGGGTATGCCGGCGTGCGTCCTGGTGGGAGAGCAGGAGTAACGGGTGGTTCGAGCCCCTTTTGTACCCTAGCCAAGGCTAGCTGCATTTCGTTCATCTCCAATCTCATTTTTTCCATTGCCTCCTTCAGCATCTGATTTGCCGTCTTTTCCTCCTCAACACTATTTTCTGAGCTAGTCATGCTTTTCGGTATGGGCCCTTTAGATCTTGTTTGATAATGGTATGGTGCCAGTACGTTCTAAGCTAAATGTTCGAAACTGGGAAAACAACAAACTTGTTAGCGTTAGAGTTTTAACACATATTGCAATTGCTTGTTGGAGGATGCAATGTCCCTATGTAGTTCAACCATTTCTAACATGTCTTTGCTCTGACCGCATGCGTTATCCCGGCTTATTTTATTTGCCTCTTCTTTAAGTGTTTCCAAAACTTTCCTTATTTGTTTCTTATTATTTATATTTTTTTCTTTTTCTTCTTCTTTTTAGTGGTGATCGAAGCTTATGGAGATTGCCTACGTATCATGACCCCGCATGAATCAAACCGAGCGTAGTTCTGGCTACAGGTGCGAAAAATAAAGAAACCAAATTTTTTTTGAATTTTCCCACTTTTATTAGCAAAAACTAAACATTTTTTTGAAAGGAAACCCGAAACAGACTACAGACTTTGATGCGAAAAGAAGAGAAAGGATTCGGCACTAACAGAACAGGGAGTCTCGACCAGCAAGCACATCCCCAAAGATAAGAAGAGAAAGGATTCGGCACAGTTTATATATATAGTTCAAATAATATCAAAGCGGTAAAAAGCATCATTTGCACATTTAAGCCCAATCATATAATAAAGTCCGATAATAAATAAAGCTAAATGCAACAGTTGTTCTAAGCTCGAATTTCTAACCCTGAACCGGTGGTTCTAGGTTTTCACTCCCCAGCAGAGTCGCCAGAGCTGTCACACCTCCTTTTTACCGCTACCGCACCCCGCGAGGAGCGTGGCAAAGGGAGTTTTTCCAATTAAAAGATAATTAAAACGGGATTTGTTATTAAGAAATGGAGTCGCCACTTGAGAGATTTATGGTGTCCCAAGTCACCGGTTTGAATCCCGAATCGAGGAAAAGTTGACTCCTTATTACAGTCTACGAATCAGAAATTCGGGTAAGGAATTCTGTTAACCCGGGAGAAGGTATTAGGCATTCCCGAGTTCCGTGGTTCTAGCACGGTCGCTTAACTATCATATTCGGCTTATTTATCTCATTTTTAAATATGCTCAAACCTATGTGCAAATTTTAGCCTTTAACCACTTTTTTTATTATTATTATTATTATTATTATTATTATGAGAATTGCAACGTCGTAAAAACGCATCTCGAACCACGTCACATCAATGTACCCATGGTTATTGACACATTTCGACTCCGTTGAGATTTGAATTTGGGTCACATAAATGTGCACCCGGGTTTAGGAAGGTAAAAATTAGTAAAGGTGCGCCTAAAGTGACTAGCGCGTTATTATTTTGGGGAAGGCCGTGAAATTCGCTAAACGGCCCGTCCCGAAGTCTAAATATTTTAGTAAAAATATCTATGAGGGCCCTGCAATTTATATAATTTGTTAGGCGAGGCTCATCTCATTTTTTATTATTTTTAAGGCCCATCTAAAGCAAGCTAAAATTTTCTATTTTATATTGTCTCTAATAATAAAAGAAAGTCCTAATTAATTATTATCAATGTATCACTATTAAGATAGCTGAAACGGGTAGTGAATTTAAACGAAGCAATCTCCATGAATCTCCAATGTTTTGGGCCTCCGACCGGCCCTCACTAGTTTAACTCTGTCCGCAAATGCACAATGACCAGATGTGGGCCTTTGGGCGGAAGAGACGAAAGCCCGAGCAAATGAGATTATTACTAGAACCCTACAATTTGCATTGTGTTCATAGGCTTTAATATCTATTTTTATAAACTTTGTGAGATAGGAAGCGATTAACTATTTTAAAAAAAAACACTTGAAATGATTTGGCTTCAACAATGGACACTTACAGCAGCTAGATGACCCAAGTAATTATGCTATGACAATTAATTAATTACACATGGACCTGTGTATTAAGGCACACTGTTATTCGAACTCAATTACAAAATTGTTACTAAGATATCTATCACCAGGTCCCAAAATTGTACTCTGAACTACACTACTATACTACACCGAGCTAATGTAACAAACACTTCTGTTGAGGCACTAAAGAAATTAAAACAGCTCAATCACGGTCCAGTAAAGCCAATTTCAACCACAGAAATTAAATATTGGAGATAGGCATTGGAACTATCATTCAAAAATAATTGCAGTCAATTACACTACCTATTTGTGATAAACAATCTTATGACAATCTAAATAGCCTATTACAGCCGACATTATTACATTTTAACTACAATAATCACATTGATTCAACTGATAGCTTTAGCTAAATTGTGTTTCCACTTTATTTCAACTTTCAGTTGAAGATCTACATGCCAATAAGATTCAAAGAGTGTACCTGGGATTCAGAATACAACAGGAAGAGGTGGAGTTAGCAATAGCAGTGCAAGCAATAGTGGTTCGAATTTCAAACAGCAGCCAAACACAATCGATTGCAACCCAGAAATGACTTAATGATCCAGAACTATCGTAAAACCAACCAGATTCATATAGCAGACCAAACACAGCACCAAACTTGAACAGAATGAACCCAAGAGTGAACCCAAATAGACAATAACCAACTGCCACCTTTTAAATAATCAAATCCCAGGCAGAACTAGAATTAAACCAAATTTTAACCCATAATCCCAATAAAACAATGTCCAGTTATACACTCAAAATAGACTGATCCCCAGTTTTAAAAATTTCTTTCTTAGACTTAAAGCTCTCAGATTTTTTTTTTCTTAGAATCTTTTCCTCAATATCTCTGTCTATCTCCATGTGTAGCAGAATGTTCCCTCTTTTATCCTACTATAATCTTTTCAATCAGCTTTACCTTTCTGGATTTTTAGGCCTTAGTGGATAGTTAATCATTCTATATTGGTCTTTAAAACAGAAAGTTGTCTTCCACTATTGGTATCTTTTAACTATTTAATCCCACTTAACATTATCTTTTAACTTTTGACTAGTCCATTAGTACCTCACTCATCACTTAGTGGCCCCCTACTTGACTACCTTTATCAAACGGTCCTTGACTGCCCTTTAATCCCCAGTTATTTCCCTTGTTAATTAACCCTTACTATTATTAGCAGTCTTTAATCAATTATTCAGGTATCCTAATTCCCAAAAATACCCCCTGAAATCACTTAAACTACTAAACTACCCAATCCCTTTCTTATCTGGATTAAACCTATCAGCTATAACCAATTCTCCTAACAACTCTCAAACAACAATTTAAACTAAACAGATTAAATCAAACAGCAGAGTGATATTAAACTACTAAAACTATGATTGACACATGTATATGGGAATAATTATGTTCCAATTCTAAATTACACTAAACAAAGTGAATAGAATATGGTAATATACTGAACTCAGCAACAAAACGATTGGTAATTGAGAGAAAAGGTCCAAACAATAGCATATAGGGGACAATTTGAATCAACAACAATAGCAAACAATCACAGTTTTTATGCCAAAACTTATTGACTGACTACTTCGAATCATTTTGACAAAACAAAACAGAAACAAAATCCAGAGTGAACACAATCAGACAAGGGTACGAGTGATTTCTACTCAATCCAATTGACTATACTATCCAATTAACATAGTGATGACAAGTTTGGACCAGAAAAATAAATATAGAAGGAGATGAAGATAACTGACAAAATCGAAAAGAAAATTAATACAATAACATAAACAAATAACAATAAACCAAAAATAGAACAAACAAAAGAGAGGAAAAAAAAATACCTCAAGAAATCAGAAACCCAACGAATTCAATCTTGAACTCTTTTGAGGAAAAAATAGACTTTAATCGAGTGTCCTCGATTGAGAACATTCGATTAAGGTCCATTAAAACCCCAATTTATTCTTAACTAGGACAGGGTCAGGCTTTGGTAATTCTAGGGTTCTTTAGTCGATTTAGGATTCGACCAGTTCTAACTCAATTTGAGGGAAGCTAAGGGTGGTCTAGGAACGAGGGAGGTCAGGCGGTTGACTGGTGAGACTTTGGGGGCGATTGGGTGAACTAGGGTTAAGGCCTGAATTTCGATCTGCTATTCGAGGAATATGGGTGTGATTCTACGGAAAGTGAGTGTGGATTTGGAGAGAAGAAGTCAAGGGGGTTCTGGGGTGTAAAAATAGAGCTATTTGGCCTTCGACCGCTGCCGTAGGCGATTTCCGGCGAGCGGTCGACGATGGTGTGAGGCGTAGGGTGTTAGAGCGGTCTCTGAATGTTAGAGACGGAGGAGAGGGGGTTTGGATTGGGGGGGGTAGGGTATTAAGATTTTGGTATATCAAATCGATGGTTTAATTAGAGCCGTTGGATGATTGGAATCCAACGGCTCTGATTAAGCCATTAATATAAACGGGGTCGTTTTGCACAATTGGGGCTGGGCCGGGAAAAATGGGTCGGGGATGGATAGGTGCGTTTGGACCGTTGGATCAGATTGATTTAACGGCTCAGATTAAATATGTCCAAACGACATCGTTTTTGGTGAGTGTGGAGACGGGCTGGATTGGGGGACGAGTTTGGGGCCTGTTTCGGTTGGGTATTGTGTGGAAATTGTTTGGCCTGCACAAGCTTGGCCCAAATTCATCCTTTTATTTCTATTATCACTTCTTTTTTTCTTTTCCTATTTTTCTTAAAACAAAAACTAAAAATCCTAATATAAATTATAAAACTCCAATTAACTAACAAATGCTAATTAACGCATAATAATTCTCACACACAATTAAATGCCAATTTAAAAGAAAAAATCACACAATTTTGACACTTTAAACATTAAAATGCGAAGCACGTTATTTTTTGATTTCTTTTCAGTTTTTTTGTAAAACAACCACTTACCTAATTAATCCAAAATTGTAAAATTAAATCCTAAATGTAAATGCAACATATTTTTGTATTTTTCTATTAATTTAGACATATAAACATGCAGGCACAATCGCAAATAATAAAAGAAAAATAACACAAATCCACAAAATTTGCACACAACGCAAAACTATTTTATTTTGAATTTTCTGGGAGTAGTTCTCATATAGGGCAAAAATCACGTGTTCACAATTGTTTAAGTCATGTGAACCTCTCTTTGGTAAATGAAAGTTTTATAAAAGCTCATGTGATAAGAAAATAACTAATGGTAGTGTAGATTGGTAATGATTAATTGAAATGCATGTAGTATGTTGAAGCGGTTAAATTGTTGGGTCTTATTGAAGTGACTAATTTATGTGCAAAATATAGCAAATGATTGAGTATGTGCAATTGTTGAGGTAATGAATGGTATACCAGTTGTAGGGATAATAGTAATTGTGTAATGGCGCTTAGAAATATGTTTTGGGGTCTCTCTAACAGGTAGATAAGCCTAATTACAAAGGAAACACTGGCAAAATTTTCTAAAAATAAGGAAGTTTGTGAAAAATTTGCGAGTTTGCGTATCATGCTTTTTAAAAACCAACTGATTTTCAAGATACTCATTCGAGGATGAATGATTTTAAGTGGGGGAATGTAAGGCCCCGTAAAAATTTGTGCTCAAAACCTAGTAACTCATAGTGTCAAGTTCCGAATATGTGTTCGGAATGGGTAAAATTCTTCGCGGTGAGCTTGCAGGCCGCGGTTCGGACCCATTGTACTGATTTAGCATTTACAAATCAAAGAGTCAAAGTTTTCCATAAAAGTGATATTTTGCGGTCCAGAATGCGATCGCAAATCAAGTATAAGGACCGCATTTCTATCGCAGATTGAGTTAGTGATTTGGTTATAATTGAGGTCAAAATGCGGTCAATTATGCGATCGCATAACCGATATGTGGACCGCATTTCTATTGCAAAGTGAGTCCTATGCCAGTCAAGTTTGAGGTAAAAAATGTTGTGCGGTATACGACCGCAAATCGGGTATGCAGACCGCATTTTTGCCGCAAAACCAAATAGAATGTTCAGAGTTTTGGAGTGCTTTTGCGGTCCATTTTACAGACTGTATTCGCAAAGTACGACCGCATACCTAACTCTGGCTCCTATTTTTTCTAAATTTTAAACCCGACCCCCTTTTTAATAAAACACCCCAACCCCTCATTTTAACGATTTTTCTGAACAAACTAGAGAGAGGAAGGGAGAGTTCTTGAGAGAGGAGGTCTTGTATTCATCTATTTGATTCTTCAAAGTCACCCAGGCCGGGAAATTTCAAAGTAATTTCAAAGTAATTGTTTGTGAACTGTGATTGTTCGGTGGGATTGGGTAATAAGGTATGGGTTGTGGCGATAAGGGTGGCCGAGGTAATAAGGGTGGCTGAGGTAATAAGGGTAGAAAGTGATCGAAATCACTATTGAAATGAAAGTATGAGAAAATTGTGAAATCATTGATGGGATAATGTTGAAGGGGAAAAAAGGAGAGATTGTAAACTTGTTTGGCTTGATTGTTCTTTTCATGTGTATTTGATTGTTGATTCTATTACTGCTCGTTACTTGTGTATAGTTTGAGTTTACTTGGGGAAAAGTTTGTTCATACATACCAGTACAATTCAAATATACTGATGTCCCTTTTTACCGGGGTCGTTATATTCATGTTATGATTGTAGGTAGATCCATAGCAGGTAATCCAGTCCACCAACTGTAACACTCCTTCACTTCCCGTCAGCTAAATTGGTGAGCCCCTTTCCTTTCGAGGCCTTGCGTGGCTCATGCTCTTGTTTTGGTATTTGTGGAAGGTATAGCCGGAGCCTTGTTACCGGCAAGTATGGTATCATTATTTTGTATCCTTAAAGGCTCCGTAGACAGGAAATGTAGGTTATGAACTTATGTAAATATGTATTTTATATGTTGGGCTATGTAAGTTGTAAACCTCGTTAAGTAACCATGTATGTTATGTATGTTTGTAAAAAGGCATTTTAATTATAAATGGCTATTTTCTTTGATTAATGAGTAATGAGAACACGGGGTAACACGTGGGATAAGAAAGGCACCCAGGTCCGCTTGACTGGGGCTACCCGGTCGAGCGCCGGTTATGTCCCTCGGTTTTGGGGTGTGACAGTGCAGACCGCGGTGGAATAAGTTCTAAAAGCTGAAACTTGCAAACCGCGGTCGCAATGGATTTAATGTGGTCTGTGGTGCCTCAATATGGACCTTAATGCATTTTGTGTGATCCGCGGTGCATAGATTCAAAGAGTAGGTAGTCTGAACCCTACCTCTGTGCAGACCGCAATGGATTTTGTGCGGTCCGCGGTAGCCTCTTTGCGGCCACACAACATTTTATGTGGTCCGCACTCTACAATATTTGACAATCTGCAACAAGTGATCTGTAATTTTGAATTTCATTGTTTCTACTTATACTAATAAGGCTCAACTGAATGTTGCTTGCAGACAATGGTGAAGTCACAAGGCAAAGGTGATAAACAATCAGGCTAAGGCTACCATTCTGCCTTCTGAGGTTAAACTTTACCTCCATCTGTATTTTTACTGCATTGCATAAGGCTACCATTCTGCCTTCTGAGGTTAAACTCTACCTCCATATGCATTTTTTTGAATTGCATAAGGCTACTATTCTACCTTTCAAGGTTAAGCTATACCTCCATCTGCATTCTTATGCATTGCATAAGGCTACCATTCTGCCTTTCGAGGTTAAGCTCTACCTCCATCTGCATTTTCCTGCATTGCATAAGGCTACTATTCTGCCTTCCGAGACTAAACGTTATCTCCATCTGGATCTGCATGGCTGAAAGATCGCCACCTTATCTATATTTACATTTATAAAAGATCCCCACCTATTACATTTGCATGGCTAAAAGATCGCTACCACATATGCATTTGCATGGCTCAAAAATCGCTACCTTATCTACAATTGCATGGCTGAAAGATCACCATCCTTATCTACATTTGCATGGCTGAAAGATCGACATCCTTATCTACATTTGCATGGCTGAAAGATCGTCACCTTATCTACATTTGCATGGCTGAAATATCGCCACCTATTGCATCTCATGGGCTGAAAGATTGCCAAATACTGTATCTCATGGGCTAAAAGATCGCCAAATTATCCGAAGGCATCATTGTTCAGAGGCACCATTTGCATAGCCTGAGAACACCATGCCATGGCCTGAGGATCCCTTTTAATCTTTTGCATATCATTATTCAAAGGCGTTATGGTTTGGAGGCATCATCCCCATAGCCCGAGAGCATCATTTCATGGCCTGCGAATCCTTTATTATACGCTTCATGGCCCAGGACATCATGGTCTAAGGACGTCATTCTGACCGTCTAAAGACAACATTCATGGTCCGACGGGAATTTGCATCATGTTTAAATTTACGCACCATATATGCTTGTATTGCTTATTTGCAGGTAAGACGGCGAGCAACGACCATCTCGGAAGGAGTGATCCCGCTCCGGTTCCTGCAGCCATATCAAACCTAAACCTTCCACGCACCCGACCCTAGATATTGCATCCATTTTTGGAAAGTCTCCATCGGCATACTCCGTCGACGGATCCTGAACTACATACAGTCTTATTCCTGCAAAACCAGAGATATGTAGGTAGATCAGAAACCAGGGTACGGCCTAAATCTTCTTCAAACTATTTCGCTCGATCAAAATTGGCCATCATATCTTTACCCGACAACTCTTTCATCCTTCCCGGGTAAAGAAGGGTAGTTGTTGATACTCAATGTTTTTCCTATATATTTTCTAAAATACAAAATACTTTTAAAATAGTATATGTGTGCATATATAATTATGTCCAAATATTTTACTATTTTTTCTTAATTTTTAAAGATTTTTTATTTAATTTATTGCCCTATTTTATTCAGAGAAACCCAATAATTATCTCCAAAATTATTATTTTTGGTAATTCATTTATTGAGTTCTCATTTTTATGCCAAAATATAGTTAATATAATTTTTATATATTTTTATAAATTTATTTAGCATTTTTAAAGCTAAATTGCATATAATTACAATATTGGCCTCTTTTAGATTTAATTACGTTTATGTCTATAAAAATTAAGCCCAGTATTTTTAATTTGATAATTATGTACTATTAATCATTTTAATACCTTTAATTTATTTATAGAAATCATCTTACTATTTTTCATAAATCAAACGGAAAAAATGGCTATTTAAATGATAGCCCCATTTGTATTTCAATTATAACCAAATCAAACCTCCAATCCCATCCCAATTTCAAATTAAAACACCCGACCCAAATTCTAAATCCGCCTACCCGACTCAAAGACCCTCTAAATCTTGGACGCTCATCTAAAAGATCAACAATCCTCATAACTCCTCGCCTTTTTTAATTCTAAAGACCCCCAAATCCCTTTCATTACTCACGCCCGCCCGCCTCTGAATCCCCTGTCTCTCTCAATTTTCTCTCAAACCCTAGCCGCCACCCTCAACCGCAACCCTAAAACCTCCCAAATCCATGGCCTCCAAGGCCATTGGAGGCTTGTATCCACATCCCTGGGCTTCTGTGTTAGGATGTATCAAGATGGTCTGTTATTTTGGGTACACCTATCCTAGACGGACTCAACCCCTGTGTTGAGTCCCCTAAGTCAAGTGCACATGATGCAAACAAACGTTCCTACTAGGGATCCGTCATGAGGCTACGTTATTCTAGGTTTAACACCTGGGTTTATTTGTACTAGACCTGGCTTACCCAAGCGGATAACTCGAGATGGGGGGAGGGGGGGACAGCGTACCGGAATATAGAAGCTTCACCGGCTTTGTAACTTGTCCGAACCTCGTTCTAAAATTGGATAAGACTCTAGATAGAAGAGAAGTCACACGAAGTGCACCCTTCTCCATGATTTAGAAGACTCAGAGAGATGAGGGATTCGTAACAATTTATATACAGTTCACCAATATCAAAGCGGTAAAAAGCAACATTTAGCACATTAGGTTTAATCATGTAACAAAAATCAGATGATAAATAAAGCCAACTATAAAATTTATCTAAGCTCGAATTCTGAACCCTGAACCAAAAATTCTAGGTTCTTGTCCCCAGCAAAGTCGACAGAGCTGTCACACCTCCTTTTTGTTACACCCCGAAATGGGTATATGGGATTTTTTCCAATTAATGGATAATCGAAATGGAATTTATTTATTTAAAGAATTCAGAGTCGCCACTTGGGATAATTATGGTGTCCCAAGTCACATGTTCAAATCCTGAATCGAGGAAAGATTGACTCTGTATTACAGTCCGCGAACCAAAAATCCGGATAAGGAATTATGTTAACTCGGGAGAAGGAGTTAGGCATTCCTGAGTTCCGTAGTTCTAGCACGGTCGCTCAACTGTTATTATTGGCTTATTATCTGATTTTAGTACATGTTCAAAACCTATGTGCATTTTAACTTTAAAACCGCTTTTATTTATTTTAAAGAAGATTTAAAGTCGTCTAAAACATGTCTTTGGACCACGTCACATGAAATGCATCCTCAATCCGAAACACATTCTATACAACGTTATTAAGATTTGGATTTGGGTCACATAAAATACACACCCGAGTTTAGAAAGATAATGTTATTAAAATGATGCGCCTAAAGCAATTACGCGTTTTCATTATTCGACATAAAAGGACAACATGATGTATATTTCATATATAACAATCACCAAATTGATAAAAGAATATTGAGAAATTTCAAGAAAACAACAGCCCCAATTCAAGAAATAATCCATCTACATTAAAGCAATTTCAAATTACTAGTCACATTTATCAAAAGGAAGACTATAATGATGATCAAGCTTTTCAAAAAAACGTGTACAGAAAATTAAAGAAAATTTACATTCATGTAAAAATCTTCACCAATTAAGCAAAAATATAACTAAGAAACTTCAAGAAAAAGCAGTTCCATTTAAAGAATAGCCTTCTTTGTACATTTCGTATATAACAATCAACAAACTGAGCCAAAATATTAAGAAACAACAGTCCCCTGTTTTGCTCCTTTCTACTTAGTAGCATTATGCCAAAACTTAAATTACTAATGGGCTTTAACCTCTTCCTACTCCCGTGACCCACGTTCATTCAACCAAGTACGCAGGCAGCGATGAACATAGACAAATTTAGCACGTTATTTGAATAGTTTAATGTTGACTGACTCTAAGCCTATGCATTTTCTCAAACGCAAAATCCCAACAAAGATATGGATTCACACATTAAATCAAAAGCATTGAGGGAACTCAATGGTACTGAATATTCAAGGTTGGAAACCAACTTCAAAATTCATTACCAGTATCTAAATGTCCTAAACGAGAAATCAACACCATTAAATGAAAGTAAGACAGAAAGAGTTGAACCTGAAAACTGAAATTTTCAATTGATGGAGACATCTTAAAATTACACGGACGAGAACCGAATATAGTTATGATTGGAACTCAAATCGACATGACTCTCCAACACGAACCCGGATGGAATCTTGACTCGGCTCCGGAAACAGACTCAATTTAGCCTGTGCGAGTGAGGAAACACGAAATCCAGGAGGCTACTGATTTGAACAGTTCATCGTGTAAATTAAAATAGAGCTAGCTACAGTTGTGGATTGAGAACTCTCCTCTTTGATCTTATGGAATTAAACAGTAAACAAAAGAAGAAAGAAAAAGACCATTTTCTGGTAGGTATATTTTGTTATTATTTATGTATTGGTTTTATCAATATGTTCTATGGAATTGTAGAATAAAGTTAAGAACAGAGATGGAAAATGGTAAAGAAAACAAAGGGGTTGTAAAAACGGCGCTTCAGATCTTTTTGTTAGATCCTCCTTCATATTTTAGGAGTTACCTATAATATAGGTCTAGGTTTTAGGTGTATTTTGCCAATTAGTCCTTAGGTTCTTTTGTGTTAAATCTTTAGGGTCTTTTTATTTGTTTTTTGTCTCAAAGAAGAGTCTATAAGGGTCCCTGAGATTAGCTTAATTGGTATTGTATATTGAGCTTAAGGAATGGGCTAGAATTGAGCCTTTATAACTAGCTATGTTTAAAATTAGCTTAATTAACTAAAAATATTATTAAAAATATTAATTAGTTATACTTAAGTAAAAAATAATTATTAAAATAAGACTGACCATTAAAATAAAATTATTTTTTTGGTATTTTTCAAGATTAAAAATGACTACAAAATATTAATGAACCTATTTTTTGTAATTTTTATTTTCTTGTAATAAAATAAAAGTAAAAGAGTAAAAATGAGTTGAAATAGCTATATTACGCCTAAATTAAATATTTACATTCTAAAATATAAAAAATCTTGGGGAGGGTAAAAAATTACATGTCTACACAAACTGTAGTCGATTTCAGTTTTATGGTTGTCTCCGGTCATCTTTGACCTTGCTCCAGCCGGCCATGGCTATTCGAGTCTCACCCTAGACTCTCCTGCTTAGATCGATGGTTTTCAAAGCCTTTCTTACCATTTGAGGTTCTTCCGAAACCCTAACCTTTAAGGTTCTTCCGATTTCTTTTAGGTCTATTTCAAACATGTGCTTGCTCTAAACTTCTGAATATTTTTTTGAAGTTTCTTTTAAAACTCTATCTTAAAGAAACCGTTATCTTTTTCGATTAGGTTTTCTGTTAAGTTATTTGACATGTTTTGTTGTGTTTCTTTATGTCATTTTTCTACTTGAGTTTGCATGTTAAGGGCCTTAATTTCTTATGAGGTTTCTGAATCTATTTTGTTATTATTTGTTTGATTTACTAGCCTTTCATCTCCAGACTCGATTGGTGTTGAAAAACCCTAATTTTGGGTTCATTCGAGTTCTGAGAATATTTGTTGTGTGATTTACTTGTTCACCATCTTTGGATTCGATTGGTTTCAAAAACCCTAATTCTTTAGGTCCTACTCGGGCTTCTGAAGCTGCTTCATCTGTTTCTTTATGTAATTTGGTTTCTTGCAATCATTGAAACTCGAATGTACTTTTTCAGAAGGGCCTTTACTTGACCCTTTGCATGCTTCTAATACCCTATTATTAAGTTAATGAGGTTGACCTAGGTGACTACCATGTTTCTATGTTCACAGTTTATTGACTATGTGATTGTTATTGCATGTTGCTTCTCTTTGTCATAGCTTGGCCTCGCATGTTTATGTACTCTATTTATATGCTTGATTCCCCTTTTGAATGACCTCCAATTCTGGACTGATTTCAAACCATTCCTTGCAAGATTTTGATTGCACTCGTGTTAAGTAATTGATTTTTTTCTTGTTTCACCTTACTGATTTCCCTATTTTTTGGTCTAATTTGAACACTTTCCTTTGAACCTTTGATCCCTACCTTTTATACTCAATTTGATTGATTCCCTTATCTTGGTTCCATTGGTACTCGATTCTTACCAACGTTTCCTTGATTAGAATCTGATGAACTTAGTCCTTATTGTATATTGAGTACCTGTACTATGCTAAAAATATTTTCTTATGGGTTATATTCAGCCTTATGTGATTTCTTTCCTTATTTAGTATTTGCATTGTTACCATTTAAATTTAACTCCTTAAAAGGAAGTCCTTATACTAATTTAATTTTAATTAGTACATAGTTCCATAATTACTGCTGAACTATGATGTACATAGTTCCATAATTACTGCTGAACTATGATTCTTTCCTTATTTTCTACCTATTTTCAAACTATAAATACCTTGCTCTTTCATTAGCACACACACGAACATTCTTAGTTCTGAACTCTCACTTACACTTAAAAAAGAACACACTCTCTTGCTTACTGCTTCTACTGTGGCTTGTTTAGCTGGTTCAAAATCAAAGCTATATTTCAAAAAGTCCTTCTACCTTTCTTTACTACATTTGCTTCTTTGAACTGGTATGTTCTAGTTAAGATTTCAGCATCAACAACAACATGGTTACTTAATGTTCTTGCATTCTTGTCTGCCTATTGCTTCAGTACTTTATTTAGCATACTGTAATTTCTTTTCTCCTACTCTGAATTAATGTATTATGATTCCTAAATCCCTACCCCTATGTGTTTGATAATTATGGCTTGTTCGGGGCATGACAGCATCAAATATTGCTGAGCATGATTCAAACTTGGTCCTCCTAGGATCATAACCTCTATGCCACCTTTACATGTTGTGTGCTCCGGTTGATTTAAAAGCATGAAAGCACTTCTATTGTTGTGCATGCCCTGAATTGACCTATGCCTAAGTACATAGGCCCTTGCAATGAATTCCCAATCCCTGCCCCCTTTTGTGTAAAATTATCAACTTGTTTGAAGTGTTACTGGCTGTTTCCCAGCACCTCTTTCCCTCTTCTTTACTTCATTAGTTCTTAAAGCTCTGTTTATACACTTGCACTATCTTCCTATACTTAAGTTCTACCCCTCTCATGTGAGCCTTACCTTGGGACCTATGAGCTCCCTCTGAACTTGGACACTTGGGGGCTGGCATTTCCACACTACACTTGTCCCTATTCTGGTTACAAAACTTGGGTGTAAGCACTGCCCGGGGTCTTTTTGAGGCCCTTAGGGAACTCTAACACACTCAAGTTAGAGAAAGGCTTTGAAACACATAGCATTTGAAGCGGTTTGGTCCATAACTCAGAAAGGAAGACAGGAATCTGGCTTCCTCTGATAGTAATTTTCTTTTTTTTTATGTAATTCATTACTGGGTCTGTAATAATTTTGTAATAAATACTGGGGCTGGCTAGTGAAAAAAAGGTTGGGTATTTATGCATTCCAAGGGTAGAACCATGCCTATAGGACTATTTTGATTCTGCATACTCAATCACATTTAGAAACCATGCAGAACCATCTGGATTTTGCATACACAATCATATTTAGAAATCATGCCTATAGGACTATTTTGATTCTCCATACTTAATCACATTTAGAACCATGCTCATAGGATTATTTTAATTCTGCATAATTCAAATTGCATCTAGAAATCATGCTCATAGAGATTCATTTACTCTACCTGTTTAATACACACCTAGATAACCTGCCTATAGAGCTTCACTTAAATTTTCTACACATTAGGCATCATATTTTAAGGATATAACCCAGTAGCATGTTAAAATTAGTGACATATAGAAATCATGTCCATATGACTCCATTAGTATAATCATGTTCGTTTCAGCTCACATGCAATGTTGGGTATCATGTCTATGAGGACCTAAAATCAGTAACGCATAGAAGTCATGCCTATAAGAATTCCAAATCATTTGTCTTAAAACGGTGTTGCTTTGCTATATTTCTGAATCAGTAATAGATATCATGTTCATAGGACCTCGCTCAAACACTTAGGCAAGCCTTAGGTGATAACGACCAATAAAAATCGATTTTGCCTTTGTTATTTAATAACTGACACAATCATTAAGCAAGTTTGATTCTAACTTCCTATCTGAGCCATGTATCAAACTAGTCTGCCTCAACAACCTCCTCTCCCTCGTCTTTAATATTTTTAATCAGACCTAAGTAGTATATGCAAGACATGTTATTTTATGTGTTTGTTTTGAGGAGGTATACTTGAGTCTTTGTTTGCTTATATGCTTACCTAAACATGCAGTATGTGTTTTGTATGTCGCCTTAGAATATTTTATCTTTGAAACTTCAAATAAGCCTAATATCCCTCCTTTTTAGTATTAGTAGTCCTAAGTGCCTCCCGGACTGATAAGATTAGGATGGGTAATAGCATGCAATAAGTAATCGAGACCAATCCTCGCTTTAATACCTTAACGGGGCGGGAAGGGTAGATATGGATATGATGACCACGCGATAATGTTAGGTGTATCCCCTCATCAAGGAGTGATTACCGGACATTGTGTGGGGTAATCCATATTTTTAATAAACTTAGGACTCCCTCCCCTTTCCTTTATTCTTTACTCTTTTTTTAGTATTGTAACTCTTTATTTTAAAGTCAGCTCTTTAATTGTTCTTTCAAATTTGTTTAATTTCAAACCATTATGAATTGAAATCCCCTCTTGTTTGAGCCTTATTTTCTTACTTGTTAATTGTACCCAAAATTCACAATAATTGTCTGGCCGGGAACCACACTAGTAGATTCTGAGGGGTGTCTAACACCTTTCCCTTAGAATAATTTCAAGTCCTTACCCAATCTCTAGTTATTCAAACAAACTTAGAGTTAAAACTCTATTGGTGTCCTAATGCACCTTAATGATTAGGTGGCGACTATTCAAAAATGCAAAACCCAGTTCCCAAAAGGAGTAAGGTGTCCCTCCAAATGTCATAAACCCGATTTCGCGAGAAAAAGGGGGCGCGACAACCCTGGGAGTGAAGATTTTGAGGCGAATATTGAACTTTAAAGCTAAAGGGTGGGAAACAATTGTGTGTAGCAGGCTAGACCCCACCACTCATGACAAAGCACTCCCTATTCACTGAGCTATATTGGTGGCATCGATTATGGAAAGGTACCCACTTAACGTCGGGAATGTAATGTCCTAGGTAATTGCGCGGGTGGTGAACAAAGGTGACAAATCTTATCCCTTTCCCAATTTCTTGACCATGTACCTTGAGGACTTAGAGGTGGAGAAGCTGAAATTTGATATGAAAGTGAAAGCAAAGGTGTCGTTCTCCTAGTACAGCCTGTAGGGTGATGACAAACCTAAAGGTAAGCACTACAAGGGCAAAGACACTACTTCAACTGGCCAGTATGAAGAGCCGGTAGTAGTGGCTCCTACTCAACCTCCTCCCACCACTGCAGACATGGCCCCAGGACCCTCTACTTCTACAGTTCCAGAGATTCCCTCATCCACTGCATACCCCTTGACTGCCCACCGCCTGAGCCAGGCCCTTGCCAGCATCAACAATTGGATACAGACAACTACTTCTAAGTTGTCTGTACTATCTACTACAGTGGCAACCCATTCAGCACCTCCTCCTCCATAGGTCCCACAGTCCATTGAGGACACTCTCAAGGAGCTTCTGGACAACCAGAAGAAGTTCCTAGAGAACCAGAAATTGATTATGGGGGCTATTGATTCACATGGAAAGGCACAAAAGGAGCTTTCTAGGGAGGCAAAGAAAACGATAAATACTCGAGCTTCAAAGGATTCGATGAAGGAGCTAAGGGTAGAGGTAGAAATGTTGAAGGCGTATCACTTGCCTCTGGACCTATTGTTGCATGACCTGACGCTAGCAGCCCATCCCCAACCAGAGCAGGAGTCAGAGAGGCCTCCCAAGAGGAAGAGGGTGATTCCCCGTCCTAATGATGCAGTCATACATTTGGAGGACCCGCAGGGAGGTTCCTCCGGCCAGCCTCAGGACTCAGTCCAGGCCCAAGTCCCAGCAGATCTACAGATCACAGGGATCCAGTCACAAGTTCCCGAGCAGACAGAGGACCCAGGGACCCAGACTTAGGATCCTATGTAGACGGAGGACCCATAGGGAGTTTCTTTTTTCTCTCCTCTTGATTTTGTGCTTATTTTGGTTAGCTGGCATTGAGGACAATGCCATATTTCATTTGAGGGGGTAGCCCTATTTAGATATTTGGATGACTATATATATGACAGTATTTTATGCTTTCTTTCTTTTTATCTTTGTTATGTATATAATTTTATCACTTCATTGCACTTTTCGTACTTTTTACTTTGGGTCTGTATATAAATTTACGTTCTTATGTATATATTCATTTTCCCTATTGTATATTCGTCTAAATTCCCTCTTGTACATATTCATTTACTTTCGGCATTTTTCCCTTCTTAACTTCTTATTTTATGTTCGTAGCTTCTTGTTTTGATCTTTTGCAATAAGCCTTTGATTTTCTTAATGCTAAGGTTCTTTCCAAAGGTGGAATTTGTGTGAACCGGGTGGCTCTTTCCGATGATGGATGGCATGACAACCTTCTTAAGGGTTTGAGTCTGTTTTTCTTTTTATTTTTTTAGTAGTTAGTTGGTAAGGGTGACTCAATCAAAGCTTCACTTGGGCCTAACACATTTTTCTTTGATCTCATGGTCAAGAACAAATCGTTGTGTATAGGATGGTGAAAGTTGTGACCTTGAAACTCTTGTGTTGGCCGATAATCATCAAGTGGTTTTTCGGGATCATTGTGTTGCTCAAATCTTATCTAAGGTTGTTATGGGCCCCCGACTCTGATTCTTTAGCAATCCCATGGCTTGTGTGGTGAGAATTTGAACTGCAAGTCCAAATCCCGAGCCATTGGTCTAGAACTTGCCCTAAATATTTGTCTAGGCAAAATACTAAGTGTAATTTGACTTGAGACATGATTATAGGCTCTCCTTGATCCGAATGATATCTTGAACACTTACATAGCCTACCAATGATAAAATTCCTAGTCAACCCTTTTGAGCCATAGACCTTTTTCTTTCAAGAACAATGATACAAGCCTTTAGCCGTTCTAAAATAACCTCTCTTGGCACCCAATATTTTCTTAGCACAAGGCAAAAGCATAAGTTTGGGGGGAGAGACGAGAAATGCAACAAAGTGGTAAAAGGAACAAAATGAAGAAAAAGAAAGTCAATGAAAAAGAAAGAAAATCAAAAAGACAAAAAGAATGTTCAATATAGAAAAGAATGAAGGGATTCAATAAAATTAAAGAGATGAAAGGTGTGGAAATTTGAGAAAAAAAGAAAAAGATTTGAAATGAACAAGAAAGAGTGACAGTGTATCTCTCTAATCCCTTAGAAA
The DNA here is from genome assembly GCA_026770625.1 of Nicotiana glauca. NCBI lineage: Eukaryota > Viridiplantae > Streptophyta > Magnoliopsida > Solanales > Solanaceae > Nicotiana > Nicotiana glauca. The sequence goes on from MU695732.1 coordinate 25,183, forward strand.
GAAGTGTTATGACTTAAAAAGTCAAGTGAATGTGTGAAAAAATGAAGCAAAAGAAGTGCTAAACGGAATATGGAACCTACTTAGACCAAACATTTCTACCCTGAACCAAAAGCCTTCATTATGTCTCCACAAAAGCCCTATATGATCTTGAGTTGAATGAAGCTTACATTAGTGGTGACTCACATAAGGGGCAAGCATATGGTACCTAGAACCGGACTTGTGAATTTTATTTTATAGAGATGAGTGTATTTCCATTAACCTCGTTCTGAGTGCTACAATCCTAAAGGTGAGGTTTGCTTAGGAAGAGTTGAAGATGTATGAGTTTGGGTTCCACAATAACCAAAGTAATAGACAGAGTTTCTTTGATGTGTTCAGTCAACTCTTGATACTCTTGTTCGCACTAAATCCATAGTGTTTAAAAGAGTGAATGTTGTTAATGATTCATTTGAATTGAGGGCAATTATTAGTCCCAATTGATGCTAGATGAGGTCACTTTAGGTCAGCTGAAGCTTAAGTTTGTTTGCTTGAGGACAAGCAAAAGCTTAAGTTTGGGGGAGTTGATAACCAGGGATTATGATGCATTTTACACTCCTTCTTGCTTGAGTTTTGATTAGAAATATGTACAAAATAGTTCCAAAGGCTTACATGTTGTACTTGATTTCAGGGTTTGGTCAACAAGGTGATAATTCGTCAAAACTAGCTAAAAAAGGAGTGAAACATGCACAAGTACCAAGAACGAGTCCAGGCACAGTGTAACAGGACCAATGCAGCCGCACTCCATTCTGTGCGGTCCGCAAGAGGAGTTTCAAAGATGATCATTTCAGGAATTCAAGCAATGCAGCCGCAAAGCATTTTGTGCAGAGTGCATTGGCTTCATTACGGCATCACTCAATTTTGTGTGGTCCGCAAAGCTGGAGTTCAAAAAGTTGCCAAGTTGGGGAAACATTGCCAATGCGGTCTGCGGTCCATTTTGTGTGGACCGCAACAGAAACCAACGCGATCGTGGTGCATTTTGTGTGGCTCGCGGTGGCCGAGTTTAGAAAGCAGAAGTTTAAGCCAAGAGCCTCAGTGTGGCCGCCTCGATTTTGTGCGGTCCGCACTACCCCGCAGAGGTATTTTTGTCCAAAAAATTCGGCCTAGTATAAATAGTTTTCTTTTCCCATTTTTAGGTCATCAATTATAATTTTAAGCAGAGTTGCGCTCGTCAACAGTGTCCTTTTACCTTTTTGAGTAATTTTACAATAGATTTATCATTGAATCTTCAAGTTTTAGTTAGTAATTAAATATTATGGGTTTTTTTTCATCTATTTCTTTGTTTTCTTCTATTATCAAGAGTAGCCAGACCCATTATCTAGGGTTGTGGCTCAACCCTAATGTGGGTATTTGATGGGTCTTGTGTTTTAAGGCTTGAATGTCTATGGGTATTTGTGATAGTTGGACTAATTTATGGTTTTAGTGTTGAATTAGTGGTTTCAAACTAGTTTATGCCTAGTTGACTTGGGCTCTTCTTGAGAAAGAGAGCCTAAGTCTATAAAAATTAGTCCAACAAGGAATTGGGGCATACTTAAGAGATTGATAGCCCCAATTAAAGGGTTAAACCTAGAGATAGTAATACCCGACTTTGCTTGCACAAATGATCATACCCAATTGATCTTGAGAAAGTCAATTAGGGCAAAATCACTCAAACTACCGAGAGGTATAGAGTAAGTATAATCGTGCAATGGTTTTATCGTAATCCCCAAATATGACAACCTAGCCTTAGACACGAGAACCCGTTAAGTATCCACCTAGGAGAAAGTCACTCCCCTAGTGCCTTTTAACTATTTAGACAACCCTCAATAGTTTGCTCTTAGCTTAACTTAGCTTAATTTAGCATCTTAGTAGTATAAATTTAGAAGAAATATCAAAACCAAATATGTTTAGAAGTGCAATTAGAAACAATTATGCAACTCCAATTTAGATAGAAACTCAATTCTCATCTCTATTTCCCTGTGGAAATCGATCCCGACCTTCTCGGGTAAAAACTACTTCGACCACTCTTGCTACTTTATAGTAGTGCAGGGTTGGCTTCAATCATACAGTATCCTCCACAATGACCTATACAAGAGAACCTACGGCAGCCCTTTAGCAAAGTGCCTTGGCCTAAACCAGACTCGGCGTGTCCTTGAAGAAATACACGAAGGCCACTGCAAGGCTCATTCTGGAAACCGAGCACTGGTCATATGCTCATACGGGCAAGATATTATTGGCCCACCATGAAAAATGAGGCCATAGACTTCGTGAAAAGATGCGAACAATGTCAGGAGTATGCCCCAAAGATTCACCAAGTGGGTGAATGCCTCCACTCGGTCACCTCACATTGGTCGTTCACCAAATGGGGAATGGATATGTAGGCCCCTCCCAGCAGGACGAGGTAACCTATAATTCCTTTTAGTTTTAACTGACTATTTTTCTAAGTAGGTGGAAGTAGGACAAATTCGCCCAAATACAGGTGTCACACCTCCTTTTGTCGCTACCCCACCCCGCGAAGGGCGTGGTAAAGGGAGTTTTTCCAATTAAAGGACAATCGAAATGGGATTTGTTTTATTTAATTCAGAGTCGCCACTTGGGAGATTTAAGGTGTCCCAAGTCACCGGTTGAATCCCGAATCGAGGAAAAGAATGACTCTGTTTAACAGTTTGCGCATCAGAAATCCGGATAAGGAATTATGTTAACCCTGGAGAAGGTGTTAGGCATTCCCGAATTCCGTGGTTCTAGCACGATCGCTCAACTATCATATTCGGCTTATTTATCTGATTTTTAACATGCTTTAACTTATGTGAAAATTTTAACCTTTAACCGTTTTTTGATGTTATTATTCATTATTTTAATTAAAATAATTGCAACATCATGAAAATGCATCTCAAACCACGTCACAATCAATGTACCCGTGATTATCGACACATTTCGACTTTGTTGAGATTTGGATTTTGGGTCACATAAATGTGCACCTGAGTTTAGGGAGATAAGATTATTAAATACGCGCTTAAAGCTACTAACGTGTTATTATTTTGAGAAGGCCGTGAAATTCGCTAAAACGGCACATCTCGAAGTCTAAGTATTTTTATATATACAATTATGAGGGCCCTGCAGTTTGCGTTTTATTTGGCGAGACTCGTCTCATCATTTTTTATTTAAAGTCCGATTCTAAAGAGTTAAAATTAATTAAGTGAGCACTATGGGTTTTGGAATTTTGTTCGACATAGCCAACTATGATCAAATTTCTTAGCATAATATATTATGTAACCTTAGATATATACAAGAGAGGATAAACAAACGATGGTAAATCCCAACACATCCAAACAGATAGACATGAATGAATAATGGAAAAGGAATATTAAGTTTCATGTTTCAAATAGTAGTTATAATTCTTTTATCAAACGGATAATATATAAAATTGTTCATTAATATACAAATATTAAAAATAATGAACACAACATTCTGTCAGCACTTTCAAGGAAAATATCTGGAACTCAAACTAACAGAAATCCTTAATTCATCAAGCTAAACCATATGGTTACACAAATAGGTAATAACGATCAAATGGAGAAAATGAGAAACGGACCTTCATGTGTAGCAAGAACACACAGTTGAACCTTACCGGGAACTTCGATCGGAACTTCGGTACCTCGAACTCAACAGAAACCTCGAGATTCGCCCGAAAAGGATGCTAAACGAATTTTGGACTTCAGAGATCGAGTGAACAAACATCAGTCGAAAAATCACAGACTAAATGACTTCCGCCATTTTTCGACCAGACCTGGAGCTTTGGGGTGACAGGTTTTGAACGTGGAGATGGCTAGTTTCAGGCGGCCAAGGGTGGGTGTGCGACGTTAGTTTTGTTGCGGCAGGGAACTGGACGCGGCTATGGAGGAGCAGGTTGTTATTGCTGAGGTTGGTCTACTCGTTGTTGCTGTTTGAAGGGAGATGAGGACAATGGCAGTTGGTCGTTGGGATGAGGGGTGGTTGCTTGGTGACGGGACTGACGGAGGTGGGCGTTTGGTCAGTGTCTTTGCGATGGGGGCGGATCGTTTAGGCAGTTATTGGTTGAGACGAAGAAGAAGAAGCCTGAACAGTGGTCTTCTAGTTTTTTTTTCTTAAGGTCTCCAATCTCGTACCCTGCTTAAGCTCCTCTCAGTTCTATTTAAAGAACAAGTTTTTTTGCTTCTCCTTTTTTCTTTACAGCTTGTTTATTCCCGTACCCCTTTAACTGTGTAGAAACATGCGTTTATTTCAAAATCTCAGCCGTCCCATCTGCAACTATGGCTTTGCACCATGCTTTTTGGAATTTAATAATAGCTTTAAGGTCTTTTCCCATGCTTGGCAGCTGGCCATTTTATTTGTCGATATTATGCAAATTCCATTTGAAACAAGCGTGCAGGCGGAAAGTTGAGACAGGCGTGCATTTGATGGTGCATTTGTCCAGCTTTTCCTCTTTCTCACATCATGCTTTGATTATTAAAATATAACTTTTCATTCTTCCATAGTAGTATGTGATGCTAGCATGTTGATAAAGTTACATTCAAAATGCATTCTTCAACAATTTGAAAAAGGGACATAATGTGCAATGGACCCCTTTGCCTCAAACTTTTTGACCAACTTTAATAAACTAACGTACCTTTTTCTTCATGTGATGCAGCACTTTGATTCCCACATGTATTACTCCAAATTGCCAATTTAATATGCATTACTTTAATGCTCAATGTTAGATACAAAATTCGTGCATAATGACCATCAAGAAAGGCTAGCATAAAAAAATGTTTTTTTCCAACAAATCCTTGAAACGTGAATGCATGTTCACGTCTCTTTTTTTTTCAGCATTAAAATAAGTCCTAATTATAAAACCCCCAAATTAACTTAAAATACTAATCAATACTTAATAATAATTATCACACAAAATTAAACATCAATTAAAATAAAATCACACAATTTGGATATTAAATGCTAAAAATGCAAAAATACATATTTTTGTGATTTTCATTTTTGTAAGACAAACTTAATTACTTCTAATTGTAAAAATTAAATTCTAAATGCATATTTTTTTGTATTTCCATTAATTTAACATATAAACATGTACGCACAAAATGCAAACAATAAAAGAAAAATAACACAAAATTCACAACAATTGCAAACGACACAAAACTATTTTATTTTTGAATTTTTTGGGAATATTTCTCATATAGGGCAAAAATCACGTGCTTACAGCTGCCCCTCTTTGTCCGAAAACACGAAGAGCTTTCACGCAAAGATAAAGTGAGCGAGCGATTTTTGCCCATTTAAGTACTCCGTGTGAAGGAGTTTTTTCAAAAGATTTGACCGAACCTTTGCTTCAAAAGGTCTCCTACATATCCCTGGCTAAAAGGGAATCAGGTC
>MU695742.1:22135-36601 GCA_026770625.1 Nicotiana glauca
CCAATAAAAATTGACAGGTTGGGAATTTGGTTGCTCTATTGGACATTGAGGAATTGAACAATATGGGTCTAGTACAGCTAGTCTACTAATTAAGTTTGAAGCTACCAAAATACTCCGTTCGTTGCAATTTACGTGAACTTATTTAACTAGGCACTGAGTTTCAGAAAAGAGAGAAAACTTTTGAACTTGTGGTGTAAAATAAAGTATATATATTTTGTGTGGCTATAAATTATTGCATAAAGGTAAATTGTTTTCAAATAGGGAACGGGATCATTCTTTTTTACATGGACTAAAAAAGAAATAGATTTACATAACTTGAAACGGAAGGAATATATATTAAGGAATGTAGCTTTAATGTACAAATAATTAAGGCACATGACATGGCAGGCAAGCTCCTTGGCTTTCTAATTGCTTCTTCTCTTTCATGCTAGACTTTATCCCTTCTTCAGTACAGCCAATTATAGGAGCGGCCGTTGCCGCATGTTATCTTTGGTTTCTTTAGCTCTAATCTAAAGCCATAGTGAGTTTATGCCTGTAAGATCATCAAACAGCGTCAATACTGGTTTTCTTTCTTCTAGAATCTGTTGGGCTTGAGGCCTACATGGGCCCACAAATATAGTAATTCTTCTATTAATATTAGAATATGAAAAGAAAAAAATTTTACCTTGGCTGTACTCTAATAGAAACTTATTCACCTCATTTATTTATGTTCCTTATTAATTACTTTGTATATCTATATTTACAAGTTATATACAAAACCATAAAAAAAAAAGTTCAAGAACTCTTAAATTTAGCTTATCAGTTACATGGCACTCACCCCTTATTTCCAATAATCCCTACATTTAAGATTTTGTTCCTTTTCCAAAGGATTTCAAAAATATTTTCTCTCGATAATCACCCAAAATTTCTCTTAATTTTTTATAACCACTGTTATCCACCCAATATTATCGATTCTTTTCTTTTTCCAAAATTTTTCAAACCCAATTTTTCTCTTTCTTACTAATCATCCAAAATCTCTCTTTCTCATTGATACAATACATACGAAATTCGGAATATTGCTTTAGAATCAAGTTGTAGTTAAGTTTTGAATCTTGTTTTCTTTCTTTCTAATTATTTTTTATTGAATGTGTACTTGTATATGATACAACAATACCCAAAACAATACTTGATACAATGCTAATATAATTATAATACGATTATATTAGATTTTTAGTATAGAGTTGTGATTGAAACTTGAAGAAGATGGAGATCATAATTGTATCGCAATTTTTCAGAAATGTATCGTGATTGTATTATAATTGTATATGTATCATAATTGTATTACAAATATATGATAATTGTATATCCATTATATATTGTTACGATCGAGCAGTTGCGAGTTCGTGATGAATTTCACAATTTGTATAACAAATATATGATAATTATATATTAATTTATTAGTATCGTATCACGTATTATTCTGGGTATTAATGTACCATATAGATAAAATTATGATACAAGTATGATACACTTATGTTTTAAGCATTTATGTATCTGATACAATTCAAATACAATCATGATATAGTTCCTTAATATTTCTTCATTTTCAGTGTTGTCCAATCTCCCAGCAAAAAAATAATGCAATTGATGATTTTTTAATAATATAAAGCTGTCGGTAATGGTGGAAAGAGAGAAGATGGAGATTCTTGCATAGATTAATGGATTTTGACATAGAAAAAGGAGAGGGGAGAAAAGAGAAAGGATGTAATTGAATCCTTAATTGAAGGCATAATGGCGTGAGAGTCTTTTAAGGAGTAATCTACATAAATTGTAAAAAAAAACTAGATATTTATTAAAAATTATAGAACATAGAGAACATAAGTAAATAAGTTTCTAATATAGTATAGTTAGGTAAAATTCCCAAAAAGGATCGGAGTTGGTTGTTCAACCCACTTGAACTTTACTGGGTGATTTGCACAATGAGAGTGAGAATGATGGTGTCTATTTCAGATAACCAGTTCGGGTTCATGCTGGAGCGATCTACCACAGAAGCTATCCACCTTATTAGGAGGATGATGGAACAATACAGGGATAAGAAGAAGGATCTCCACATGGTGTTTATTGATCTTGAGAAAGCGTACGACAGGGTTCCTATGGAGGTTTTATGGAGATGCCTAGAGGTTAAAGGGGTCTCGGTTGACTACATTAGGGTGATTAAAGACATGTATGAGTGAGCTAAGACTCGGGTTAGAACAGTATGAGGCGACTCCGACCATTTTCCGGTTGTTACAGGGTTGTACCAAGGGTCTGCGTTCAGCCCTTTCCTATTTGCCATGGTGATGGATGCCATAACACATCATATTCAAGGGGAGGTGTCATGGTGCATGCTGTTTGCTGATGACATAGTCCTAATTGACGAGACACGACGTGGCGTCAACGAGAGGCTAGAGGTTTGGAGACATGCCCTTGAGTCTAAAGGTTTCAGGTTGAGCAGGACAAAGACGGAATACCTCGAGTGCAAATTTGGGGCCGAGCCGATGGAAGAAGGAGTGGAAGTGAGGCTCGGCTCTCAAGTCATCCCTAAGAGGGGTAGTTTTAAGTACCTTGGGTCAGTTATTCAGGGGACCGGAGAGATCGACGAGGATGTCATACATCGTATAGGGGTGGGGTGGATGAAGTGGAAGTTAGCAACGGGAGTCTTGTGTGACAAGAAAGTGCCACCGTTACTAAAAGGTAAGTTTTATAGAGCAGTGGTTAGGCCTGCTATGTTGTATGGGACAAAGTGTTGGCCGGTTAAAAATTCACACATCCAGAAGATGAAAGTAGCAGAGATGAGGATGCTGAGATGGATGTGCAGGTATACAAGGATGGACAAGATTATAAATGAAGATATTCGAGAGAAAGTGGGCGTGGCCCCCATGGAGGACAAGATGCGGGAAGCAAGACTCAGATGGTTCGGGCACATTTAGAAGAGGAGCACTGATGCACCAGTGAGGAGGTGTGAGGGACTGGCTGTGGTGGGAACGAGGATATGTAGAGGGAGACCTAAGAATTATTGGGGGGAGGTGATCAGGAAGGACATGACACGACTTAGGATTTATGAGGACATGGCACTTGACAGGGAATTATGGAGGTCGAGCATTAAGGTTGTAGATTAGGGGGAAGTTTGCGAATATTACTACAACGCACTAGAGTGAGCCTAGCCAATTAGGAGTTAGTCTTAGGATGCTACTGATCAGCTACTGATGCAGGGTTGTATCTGTGAGATATTAGTATACCTTACATCCTTTTCTCCATTTTTTTCGTATTTTCTATATTTCTTATATTGTTGTTATTTTGTTATTTTGTGTTATGTATTTTATGTTATTTATTATGAGTCTATTGATAGTACTAATATATTGTCTCTTGTTGCTCTCTTGAGCCGAGGGTCTCCTGGAAACAACCTCTCTGCCCCTCGGGGTAGGGGTAAGCTCTGCGTATATATTACCCTCCCCAGACCCCACTTGTGAAATTATACTAGGATGTTGTTGTTGTTATTGTTGTTGTTGTTAGTACCACCATTCAAATTTTAATCCCGTACTTCTTTTTTGTTGGAAAAATTAACCCCGCGCTAGAATTTAGAAGCAAGCTCCTAACGGTTGTCAGAAGTTTAGCAAGTTATGGTGATTGTCATGAATATTATTGGCCAAATCATGGTGATCACCATATTTCATAATGTGATATGTACAAATATGGTGATTACAACGATTTTGCCATAAAATCCTAATGGAACGCCAGGATTTTTCAGCATTTATGGCTCAAAATCCTAATATATCGTTAAAATTTCTTATCAAAATTTTAATCTTTATTATAACATGTTGGGTAAATATTCAATTGATCTAAATCAACTCCAAATGACTTCAAGTTTGATATACAATTTTCTATAACCAATCCAGACAATTTTCAAGAGTTAGATTCAGTCTAAACCTCAAAAATTAATACTCACTTTAATTTGTCTTCTACAGCAAGTTTTTTCCTAGCCAAATAAAATTCAACAATGACGTTTTTTTCTCTTCAATCAAATCAATTCAAATCATTGAGGATAGATAATATAACCTTAATGGAACATAATTACAACTACATAATTTTTTACTGAACATATAAAATTATTTTTTTATTCTTAATTGTGCGCTCATAATTTATTGGAAGAAGATGAAGGAAAAGGGGAAAGGAAAAGAAGATGGAGAAGGAGGAAGGAGAAGTGTTTAACTCAAAAGATATTGGAACCTTTATGAAGAAATCAATTAAAGAGGATGAAGGGGTAAATCTTAGCTAAGTATAATAAATTCTAGAACAGAAATATACAAAAGATGAACACAATGAGTAATGTTTCTTGATCTTTACGGAAGTCACTGATCAAATATAAAAAATGTCAATATTTTATGTAGGAAGATGTTACAATCTATATTCTTAGCTAATTTCCTCCAAAAAGCCCCCTTACAAGATTTATCTCTCACTATATATAAACGGACAATCCCCTTCTGAACCCTAAATGACATATCATAAGGAATATTTGAGAGTATATTTCTAACGCCATTATTGTAAAAATCATACATCCTCCATTTGCTGCTTGTCGTCCTCTACAGGACGCCGAACTGTGAAGGTCTCGTCTTTTGTCGTGCTCGTCAATGGCCATGGTCATCCAAATTTGGACCCATATAGTTAGTCCCTCCGCTTGTCGGGGTTGCAACTTAGTGTGTCCTCGATAAGCGGACACCACTTGCTCTTGTGGAGAAATTTGGCTTCACGAAGCGTTATGGCTTGGCCAACAATGAGAGGTTAGTATGCTCAACAAGACCCTGTGTAATGTATCTTATCGGGAAATGACGTCATTCCCACATGCGTCATCATTATGTGTGTTTTCGAGGAAGGGGCTGGCGGCTTGTCGCTTTGATTTTAGTGCCATCATGCAACCTTCCACTTCGATTCTGGCGCCACCCAATCCTATAAATAGGTGCAGGGTTTGTTTTTTTAAAAACTCTTGTGCATTTCATCTCCGGTTATTCTTTCTCATCTCCTTCATGTTTGTTCCACCATGTTCTCTACTTCATCTTCTCCCATTCTCTGTTCTTAGCTTTCCCTGTTATTTAAATGCATTTTCTACAAAAGAGATGCATAGAACACACCGATCTCGCGAGGGGGTTTCTAACGTCACTCTGTTGTCCATGGCACTTCCCTCTTGCGATGAGGCCATGACGGTGGAGGAGGGGGACGACTTTCCCACAGTGGAGGAGTTGCTTCCGAGACAACCTTAGTCTCAAAGTGACTTTCTTAAGTATCCTCTTCCTACTCACATCCATGTGTTCTTTGAAACCGAGCAAGCTCATATCGATGCTCTCCGTGCAAAATATAAAATTCCCGCTCACGTTGATACAGTTCTAGCGGGAAGGAACTTCGTAGAAGTCCATAGGACTGGGTACTGTGCTTTTTATGAGTACCCCTTCGTAATTAGTTATTCCTTTCCCCTCCTCCCATTAGCGGAGGAGTTCTGTCGATTCTATCAGGTTTGCCCGGCATAACTTTCCTCGTACACACTTAAAATACTCCTGTTGTTGACAAAATACGCGGAGTTGGCGGGGTGCAAGGTTACCATTCACCATCTTCTGCACTTGTTTTCGCCCAGCTTTCATAGGGGTACTATGGTGCATTTGAGGCACTATGGGATAAAATGGATGGTGGTTGGGGCTGACGACCGAGCGAGTCGTATGTTTTGGCACAAGTATTTCTTCGTTAGAACCGAACATATCGTGTCTAACCCCGCTAGGTTCTCGGAGCGATGGAACGAGAATCGTAAGTGCTACCACTCGTTTTCCTCTTTCCTTTCTTCTTCATTCACCTTATAGTTTGTTTACTGGCCCGCTTTCGTGAAACTCTATGGAACGAGAGTTTCATATGGTAAGTGCCTTCCCCCATATCGTTGCTTAATTGTGTTTCATTGTCTATTGATTTGACCTTTTACGATGACAAGTCATGGCGCTTCTCGGCGGAGGGCCCCAGTCCCTGTATTTTGACAGGTTGTCGATGCTGTGGGAATGCAGTTTACTTTGAGTGAGTCCATCCGAGAGGGTCGTGCTCAATCGATATAGATGGGAGATTCTTTTTGCGATATGGTCATGAGGGAAGAGTCTTCTTCCGTACCGACATATCACCATGTGGATGAATCCTCTAATGGGGATGATTTGTTATTGAGAAAAATAAGGAGAATGGAGTTGGGAAGGATGTGTCTGCGGACACTGGCAAAAGTAGGACGGGCGTGTCGCAGATGAAGCCTGTGCCTACATTTATGGCCGATGCTAATTTGGTGGGAAGGTCTTCCCAAATGGAAGGGGTTTACCCAGGTGGTGGTTCCGTACGCTCCACTGAGGGTGGCGCATCGTCTAACGTTGGAGGGGACCTATGCATTGAGAGTGAAGGTTCGGGTTCGGATGTCGACCCGGGAGATGTTCGTGAGTTTTTAGAACTCCACATTCATATGGAGGTCAGGATGGAGGGTTCTAATCGGCATATAGTTGTCCTTGGGGACTATAACTTGTTGTCGAACTACGAGCATGTGGCATCTGCCTTAGCCCCTTTATGTGCTGCCCGCAAGAGCGAGGTTCTTAGAGTGATGAGCGACATGGAGTTGTCTCGGGGCATCGCCGGCTTGGCCTTGCGGGTAGATATCTTTCTCTTCCTTTTCGTTATTGGGTTTGTGTCGTTATTTTCAGCCTGTCTTTATTTTTAACTTTTTCTTATTATGTTGGAATCTTATCATGGAGACTAAGCGCGAGCATCGGGAAAGGAAGAGGACGTCCATCTACGGGAAGATGTCTTCCAAATATCAAGAATACCGTACCAAGCACCGTGCGATGGCCGACATCTACAATCAGGAACCTGACTTCCAATTGTTTCGCGAAGGGCTCAAACAGAGGGAAGATCAATTGGCGCGCAAGGTCGAGGAGTTGAAAGAGCGGGATGAGGATTTCATGAAAGTCGTCATCCGTAATAGTGAACTCGAGGTGTCCCTTAAGGCGAAGGAAGATGAGCTCGAGTTAAGTAGAGGGGTGATGGCCTAGAATGCCGACCTACAAGCAAAGATGTCCAATTTGACTGCCGAGTTGGGTATGAAGTCAGCAGAGATCGATGTGCTCAAGGGTGAGTTGAGTGTGAGTGCTGATAGACTGGAGGCCGTTATTTCTGAAGCGGCAGTTTTGGAAGATACTCTTCGTGACTGTAGGTCAGAACGGACTAAGGAGAAAGAGGTATCTGAGCTTAAGGTAGCGGGGCTTGAGGTGCGTATAAAGGAGTTGGAGGCAGAATTATCCACGTTTTTTGGACAAGTAGCATCACTGAAAACGGATGATATGTTTCAACACTCGCAACCTTCCACATATCCTCCTTTGGCCGATCCTATCGTTCCTCGTCGTTTATATGAGTTGTGGGTGCACGCTGAGGCCCAGCTAGGTGTATACAAGGCTCTTCATGCTAGGAGGGCATCTAAAGTTGAACTTCAGGATAGGCATGCCAAAGCTCGTGTAGCCCGTGAGGCATGCGGATATGACCCTCTTACGCCTGACGGGGATGATATCAATTCTGATTATGCAAACCGTCTTGCCTCCAACTCTAGGTACGAATATGTGTATGCTACCTGGGGACGATGCGTAATTTTGGCTTGTGCTTACTTTCTGCTTCAGAATTTTTGTAAGGGAATGCTTTAGCCCATTGTAAAGATAGGTGCTAGTAATATTTTGTTGTAATTAAGAAATTGTTTTGTCGATTCGATGATGATCTTTGTAATATTTATGATATTCCCGGTACTTGTCAAACTTTTAAGCCAATTTTGCTTCGGGTGAGGTCGGACCCTTTTTCTTTTGACGATGGCCTTAGCCTTTGGGATGCTACTTTTGAGCTGGTGTTGAAATAGTATCCCGTCGTAGTTTGAGTGAAGTGGAACTCATATTTTTTTCGTTGGTGGCCTTAGCCATTGGGATGTTACTTTCAAGCTGGCATCGAAGTAGTATCTTGTTGTAGTTCGAGTGAAGTCGAACTTATTTTTCGTCGATGGCCTTAGCCATTGGGATGTTACTCTCGAGCTGGTGTAGAAGTAGTATCCCATCGTAGTTCGAGTAAAGTTGAACTCATTTTTCGTCAATGGCCTTAGCCATTGGGATGTTACTTTCGAGCTGGCGTCAAAGTAGTATCCCATCCTAGTTCGAGTGAAGTTGAACTCATTTTTCATCGATGGCCTTAGCCATTGGGATGTTACTTTCGAGCTGGCGTCGAAGTATTATCCTATCGCAGTTCGAGTGAAGTCGAACTCGTTTTTCGTCCATGGCCTTAGCCATTGGAATGTTACTTTCGAGTTGGCGTCGAAGTATTATCCCATCGTAGTTCGAGTGAAGTAGAACTCATTTTTCATCGATGGTCTTAGCCATTGGGATGTTATTTTTGAGCTAGCGTCGAAGTATTATCCCGTCATAGTTCGAGTGAAGTCGAACTTGTTTTTAGTCGATGGCCTTAACCATTGGGATGTTATTTTCGAGCTGGCGTCGTAGTTCGAGTGAAGTCAAACTCATTTTTCATTGATGGCCTTAGCCATTAAGATGTTACTTTCAAGCTGGCGTCGAAGTAGTATCCCATCGTAGTTCGAGTGAAGTCGAACTCGTTTTTCGTCGATAGTCTTAGCCATTGGGATGCTACTTTCGAGTTGACGTCGAAGTAGTATCCCGTTGTAGTTCAAGCAAAGTCGAATCAATTTTCGTCGATGGCCATAGCCATTGGGATGTTATTTTCGAGTTGGCGTCGAAGTATTATCCCGTCGTAGTTCGAACGAAATCGAACTTGTTTTTCATCGATAGCCTTAGCCATTGGGATGTTATTTTCATGCTGGCGTCGAAGTATTATCCCGCGAGCTGGCGTCGAAGTATTATCCCGTCGTAGTTCGAGTGAAGTCAAACTCATTTTTTGCTTAGCCATTGGGATTTTACTTTCGAGCTGGCATTGAAGTATTATCCTGTCGTGAGGGTGGCGCTCTATTTTATTTGAGGGAGTATCGTGGATGCTAATTTCATTCAAACATTAGAGATTTGATCATATTCTTGTAGGAAATACGTGTTAACTTTGTATATACCATGGAAATTACATAAAACGAAGATTTGGTTGTCTATACCCAGTCCCTTCATTACTCAGCGTTGAGATCATGTCAATGGGCGGGGTAATGAATAACACTTCAGACATCGAGACGTCTCCCTTACTGCCTCATTAAAAACCTTACCGTGAAAACCCGATTGGGACAAAACCCGGGTAAGGGACAAAGAGTACGACTTAGGGGCGCCTCTTTTCAGAAGTGGAAGTATTTGAGGTGAGAAATATTCCAATTGTTTTAGAATAATTTTCCTTCCATCTTTTCTAACTAGAATGCTCCTTTATTCGCTGACGCCGTGATTTTATATGGCTCGTCCCAGTTTGTTACCAATTTTCCCTCATTAGGGTCCTTTGCTACTTGTGTTTTAGCTTTGAGGACGTAGTTTCCGAGCTTGAGTGGTCGTATTTTGGCCTTCTTGTTATAGTACCTTTCTTCTTCTTGCTTTTGGGCTACCATTCTTACGTGAGCCATATCTCTTTGTTCTTCGACTTCATCTGGGTATTGTAACCTTCTTTCGTCATTACTTGGTCCGCTCTCGTTGAAGTATCTCAAGCTGGGTTCTCTGACTTCGACGGGTATAACCGCGTCAGTCCCGTAGACTAATGAATATGATGTCTCGCTTGTGCTAGTTTTTGGCGTGGTACGGTATGCCCATAGTACTTCTGGCAGCAGTTCATGCCATTGCCCTTTGGCATCCTCGAGATTCTTTTTAAATATATTCAATATCGTTTTATTGAATTATTCGGCTTGGCCATTGCCGGCGAGATGGTATGGTGTGGAGAGTATTCGCTTGATGTGCCATTTCTCAAAAAACTTGGTTGTTTTATTTTCGATGAACTGGGGCCCGTTGTCACAACTGATTTCTTTGGGAATGCCGAAGCGGCACATTATATTTTTCCATATGAACGCGATAACCTCTTTCTCACGTATTTGAGTGTATGCACCTACTTCCACTCACTTAGAAAAATAGTCAGTTAAAACCAAAAGGAAACATACTTTACCTCGCCCTGCTAGAAGGGGTCAGACAATATCCATTCCTCACTTTATGAATGGACATGGCGATGTGACGGAATGTAGGAGTTCTCTTGCTTGGTGTATCATATGGGCATATTTTTGGCACTGCTCATATTTCCTAACGTAATATGTGACTTCTTTTTTCATGGTGGGCCAGTAGTATCCTGCGCGGATGAGGCATCTGACAAGGCATGGTTTCCCGTATGGGAGCCGAAGTGCCCCTCGTGTACTTCTTCTAGTACTCACCTTATTTGATTTTGCCTAAGACATTTGGCCAGGGGGCCTCTGAACATCCTTTGGTAAAGATCACAATTTACGAGGTTGTATCTAGTCGTCTGTATTCGGAGCTTTTTGACTTCTCTATTGTCTTGTGGGAGTGTTCCTTCCTGCAAATGTGTTACGATACGGTTGCGCCAGTCCCAAGTTAGGTTTACAGAATGTACCTCGACCTGGTCTATTGACGAATGGATAAGGATAACCACATTTTATTTGTTGATATTTCTGGTGGCTGCTGCTAGCTTGGCGACCATCTGCTTCGATATTCTGTGCCCTGGGTATCTGGTCGAGGCAGCATTCGTCAAATTCTGGTAGCAATTTGTGAATTTCTGACTGATACTTCTGTAGTCTCTGCTCCTTGATTTAGAAATTCCCAGTGACTTGATTCACCACAAGTTGAGAGTAGCAGTGGAGGACAAGTCGTCGAG
The DNA here is from genome assembly GCA_026770625.1 of Nicotiana glauca. Lineage (NCBI taxonomy): Eukaryota > Viridiplantae > Streptophyta > Magnoliopsida > Solanales > Solanaceae > Nicotiana > Nicotiana glauca. Next base: position 32,996 of record MU695742.1, read on the forward strand.
TGCCATATTTGAGGGATAATTTCAACCCTGCAATCACAACTTCATACTCGGCCTCATTGTTAGTCATTTTGGGGCACTGTATGGATTGGCGAATCACTTCGCTCGTACAGACTTCGAGGATGAGTCCCAGTCCCGATCCTGATGCATTAGATGTGTCATTGGTGTAGAGGACCTATAGGTCGAAATGTGTGGAAGCGCAGAGTGCCTCTTGCTCTATCTCGGGCAATATTTCTGCATTGAAATCGGCAACAAAATCGACGAGCACTTGCGACTTTATAGTAGTTCGTGATTGATATGTTATATCGTGCTCACTTAGTTCTATAGCTCACTTGGCCAATCTACCCAATAGTTCCGATTTGTGTAGGATGCCTCTGAGGGGGAAGGTCGTTACCACCTTTATGGGGTGACATTGGATGGTCTAAGCTTTCGTGAAGCTACGACTAATGCCAAAGATAATTTCTCAAGGTGGGGGTACCTTGTTTCGGCATCAATTAAGGTTTTGCAGATATAATAAATTGGAGACTACACACCTTTGTTTTCGTGGACCAAGACTGCACTTATCGTGACTTCGGAGACTGCTAGATACACTAGGAGGCATTCGCCCGGCTCTGATTTGACAAGTAGTGGCGGTGAGGATAGGTATGTTTTCAGTTTTCTTAAGGCGTCGATGCATTCTGAGTTCCACAGTAGCCCGTGATCCTTCCTTAGTACATTAAAGAATTTATGGCACCTGTCTGATGATCATGAGATGAACCTCGACAAGGTAGCTATTCGTCCTGTCAATTCCTATACCTGTTTTTTGCTGGTCAATGTCTCCGTATTTCTTCGATTGCTTTGATCTGATCTGGGTTGACCTCGATAACCTTTGCGATACCAAAAAACCGAGAAACTCTCTCGAGGTTACACCGAAGGTGCATTTATTGGGATTCAATTTCATTCCGTATTGCCTCAATATTTCATAGGCTTCCTTCAGATGACCAATGTGATCCTCCTTTCTCTTCGACTTTACTAGCATGTCGTCGACGTAGACCTCCATAGTCTTCCCGAGTTATTCTTTGAACATTTTGGTGACTAACCTTTGGTACGTCGCTCCTGCGTTCTTGAGTCCGAACTGTATGACTCTATAGCTATACGTTCCCTGGTGGGTAATAAACGTGGTCTTTTCTTTATCTTCTTCTGCCATGAGAATTTGGTTGTAACCAGAATATGCATCTAAGAAGCTTAATTGTTCATGCCCCACCGTGGCATCGATGAGTTGGTCGATGTGGGGTAACGGAAAGGAATATTTTGGGCATGCTTTGTTCAGGTTGGTAAAGTCGACACACACCCGCCATTTCTCGTTCTTCTTTTATACCATGACCACATTAGTGACCCACTGAGGATACTTTGATTCTCAGACGGAACCATTAGCGAGCAATTTATCAACTTCTTCTCTAACTGCGTCGTTGATTGCGACATGGAACTTTATACTCATTCGCCGCACTAATGGGTAGAGAAGATCGACATTCAACCTGTTTATGGCGATGTCCCTTGGGATTCCCAACATATCTGAATGGGAGAAGGCAAACAAATCATCATTGTTAGTTAAGAATTCATGGTACTTACCTGGTTCTGAGAGGTTGTGCCCAAAGCAAGGCTGTCGGTTGAGGCCTCATCGGGCTTTCATAAATCAGTCTCTCAACAATTAGTATTTCTTATGAATAGTAGGGCATTGAGGGAGAACTTATCGACGAGAAAAAAGATGAGGTTTCAGTTGGAGGGTCCCTGATGCCATATAGGCTTTTTTATGCTTTTGGTATTGTCTAATTGAACTGGGTTGAGGTCTTCTACTGTGGCCTTGCAGGCTTCTACGAAATCTGGGTCTTTGATGGCCTCTATCCATACGTCGGGTTTGGTTCCCAATATGGATGATTGCTATGCTTCCGCACTTGCCCCCTTTAGTTGTTAGGTATGTGTACAATATTGAGCGATTCGGTAACATTCTTGGGCGGTGCATTGCTCGCCCCGGATGCTGAACATTCCCTATGGGGTAGGAAATTTGATTACTTGATAGAAACTTGATGGGACGGCTCGCATGACGTGTATCCATGGACGTACTATGATGGCGTTGTAGGTTGTTTCCTGGTTCATGACATGGAACGTCGTTTCCAGAGTGACTCCTCCGGCCATAACGGTCAACACTATCTCTCAAGAGGTTTGTTCCACTGCATTATTAAAACCTGTTAGTGATATGTAGCGTGATACTATCTTATCCTCGAGTCTTATCTGCATGAGGACTCGTGAGTGAATAATACACATGCCGCTTCCGTCATCAACCGTTATTCTTTTTACATCGGTGTCAGCAATGCACAAAGTTATAACCAAAGCATCATAGTGAGGGAAAGACAAACCATTGGTATCTGACTTATCGAAGATGATACTATCTTCGAGGTCATCATACCGTTTGTGAGCGACTGTACGCTTGAGTTTATGCGTAGTGGTGAATTTCACATGGTTTATTACTATGCCATCTCCTCCTCCAATAATCATTTGTATGGTGCGAGCTAGTGAAGGTGGTTTTGGAGGTCCTTGAGGTTGGTTGCGCCCGCGAGTGAAGTTAACCCGTCCTCGATCGCTTAGCAGTTCTTTTAGGTGTCCCTGGTTTAGCATTATTACCACTTCTTGCCGCAGGCCTAATGGCCTATGCAGTCTTCGATCTTATCTCCTCTTTCCTGATGAATTTCACACAGGACGTTCGATCTCCTAGGTGTTTGGATCCGACTTCATCTTCTATGGCCACTGCACCTTTGTGCCGAGCTTTTTTAGTGCATACACAATTTCTGAAGGAGAAACGCAAAATTGATGAGCGGATAACAGTGGGGGCATACCTCTTTCGTTTCGGTGTAGCGCGGCATGTCGAAGAGTGACATCTGCATGTCATGGAGGAGGTGGGATGGATGTCCGGATGTAGGGCTGATGCCTTTCTTGACTGAAATGGGATAGTTGGTCCCTTTGACCATCATTGCGGCGATCTCTACGCCTTTCGGTTTGGACCGATGTTAGCCATTGGATCGGTCCATTCAAATCGTCCTCATCCGCCCTCACTTCGGCACAGTAGTCATTATGAATTTCTTTGTACGTGGTGGAAAGGTATTTCATGAGCCTATGTAGCAGTTTTTTGGTAGCCTTCGACCCGTTTCTATTTAACCCATTTTGGAAGGCTACTACTGCCATCCCCTTTGATACGTTTGGTAGGCTCATTCTTACCCTGTTGAATCGGGCTAGGAAATCCCTAAGTTCTTCGCCCGTCGTCTGCCTAATAACGAAGATGTCATTTACCTTGGCTTCTGCCTTTTTCGCTCCCACGTGAGCGGTGACGAATTTATCTTCCATTTTTTCGAACGTTGATATTTACCATGCCGGTAGTTGGGAATATCATGTCAGCGCTCCCCCTGTCAGGGTTTTGCCAAACTTTTTCAGCAGCACCAACGACACTTGTTCCTTTGACAGATCGTTACCTTTTACTGTCGTGACGTAGTGGATTATGTGATCTTTCGGATCTGTATTGCCATCATATATTTTTAAGTATGGTGGCATTTTGAAGGTTTTTGGAACAAAGTGGGGGGG
>MU695743.1:0-13282 GCA_026770625.1 Nicotiana glauca
ATGGAGAAACAAGAGAAAAACAGTGGGAAAAGAAAAGAAAAGAAACGAAAGAGAAGAAAAGAAAAAAAAGAAAAAGAAAAAGAAAAGAGAAAAAGAAAAAGAAAAAGAAAAGAAAAAAAGGAAAAGAAAAGTGGAAGAAAAGAAAGATCGCAACAACAAATATAGTTGTCTGAACTACGTTTGACTTGATCCCGAAAGGGTACGTAGGCAGCCTCACTGAGGTTCAGTCACAAAAAAAAAAAAATCCAAGAATCCCCAGGATTGAAACTGGGGCAGAAGTTATGGTTGTTGCAAGAAATATGATTACGAAAGTTGTAGTTTTGAACCCACATTGAATTATTTTCAGCCTTTATACCCTCATTTCTAAATCCCATCCAAAAGCCCGCATTACGGTCTAAGGAAAGACCTTCCGACCAGTCTTCGAGAGATGCCAAGTCAAGCGAGCAAAGGTGAATCACATCAGGGGCAACACTCCAGTCCAAACAAAGGAAANAAAAAATCATCAAAATGATAGAGGCTTGATGGTGAAAACCCTATGGGCACCACAAGTCGACTAAGGATGATGGATCAGATTGGGCAAATGGAGCATTGAAGACCAGTTTCACGGTGAAAATTGCAACAAGAGCTGAGCATCAGATTTGCTAAAAGAGTAGGCTGCAGGTGCATGTCAAGGTCGCTAGAGTTAGTATCTATATCTGATGATTTTCTACTCTGTAGGTTTCTTGTTAGGAATCGTCTATTTCCATTCTCCTTCACTCTATTCTTCCCACCTTGTTTTTCCCTCTTCTTAAGTTCGTTTGGTCATAAAAAGTAAGAAATGACTTCAAAATTTGCCACCAAGCTTTCCAATTGCACAAAATGGGGTCCGGCTAGCATATCAAAGCATCACAAGTCAGGAAAAACAACAAGAGCATTGAGCTGGTAACAATTAACATGCTTTGGGGTGAGGCACAAGGATTGGTTAAAGTCAGTACAGAAACAGTGCAACAAACAAAAGGTATACGGTTTTGAATATGTGTGTTCTGTGATAAGGATGACAGCAGAAGTGGTTAGGCCGAAAACAAGCGGGGTTTTCAAATGGAAATGAAAGTTATCGGCAAGTAAGGGAGCAACAGACCTCAAGGCCAAGGCCATCAGATAAGCCAGGAAACAATAACATACTGTGGGGGCAATGGATGTAATTTGGGAAATTTATGTAAGACTCAAAAGTCAGGAATATGCCAGTTCACGAGCAATGCCCCAAAAAGAAGATATTGGATCTGAACGAGGAAAAAAGGTATTTTGGTGGCACAGACGACGGAGAAAGTGGTTAAGCAGTAAACATGCAAGATCTTCAGGAATAATCAGCTGTCATGGAAAATATATGTGGTCAGATAAGAAGATTAGAAGTAATAATTGAGAGGTAATCGCCAAGAAGGGTGGGAATTATCAGCCAAGTTTCAAAGATGGCCAGACAACGCAAAGCATGGAAAGGAGAAAAGGAAAGCCATCCCAGCGGGAGTACCACAACCAACCACCGCATTTTAAACTGACAGAATTTTCTTTGATTTGAAATAGGGGCACGGAAATGTTATTGATGGCAGAAAATATGCTACAGGAGGATTATCAAACTATGGCAGAAAATTTTCTGTCATGTTGAAAATTTTCTTGAAGTCGGGTACCCATCTGAAGAACGTGAAGGTCAATACAAGTGTTGTTACAAAGAGAAAAGAGAGGGAAGTAGTTTTCAGGAAAGAAACACCAGTTTTAAGAAAAGCAATTTTCGTAGAATTGAAACACCATTTTTTAGGGAAGTGGTTCTGAAGGAGGACAATTCAAGTTAGAAGGTAGATAAGACAAGTTTCGGAGGAAGATGGGTAATAGATAAATATCTTAGTCTGATGAATTTTTCACCTAAGATAAAGGCAGAAGTTGGAAAAACGAAAGGAAGACATAATTAGAAAAAGAAAGGAAGCATAATTTGGAAAAAAAGGGGAAGTCAGAAGTTGGAAAAAGAAAGAAAGGCATAATTTGGGATAAAGAAAGGAAGTCATAATTTGTAAAAATAAAGGAAGGCAGAATTCGAAAAAGAAAGAAAAGATTTGAAAGATTAAGAAAGTCTGGATTCGAAAAATGGACATAGTCTGATGAAATATCTCCTAGAGTCAAAATCTCAATCCGATGAATCTTCCTCATGAGATCATGCAAAAATGGACCTAGTCTGATCAATTATCTCCTAAAGGTAAAAATCTTAGTCTGTTGAAACTTTCACCTAAGATGAAAATCATAGTCTGATGAATTTTTCACCTAAGATAAAGGTAAGAAATCTTAGTCTGTTGAAACTTTCACCTAAGATGAAAATCATAGTCTGATGAATTTTTCACCTAAGATAAAGGTAAAAATCTTAGTCTGTTGAAATTTTCTCCTAAGATAAAAATCTTAGTCTGATGAATTTTTCACCTAAGATAAAGGTAAAAATCTTAGTCTGTTGAAACTTTCACCTAAGATAAAATTTTAGTCAAATGATTTTACTCACAATGGAAGTACAATCCAAATTTTAGCCTTTAAATTTTAATATCTGATAACATGATATGCCCGGTCAACAGACTGGGGCAGAAAAATTTTCTTTGTTTGTCTATTTTGTTGCAATCAGGAGCCCACCTGGAGAACAAGGGAATACTTTTCAAGCATCCCAAGCAGGAGCCCACCTGAAGAACAAGAGAATACCTTCCAAGCACCATAAGTAGGAGCCCACCTGAAAAATGGACACATATATTTCAAATGGTAGTAGTCAAGCATCAACAAGAGGAATGGCAAAACATCGTTAAGGCAACAACAAGAATTTCGAAGAACACAAGATACAAGCTCCAGGCAACACAAGAGCAAGGGAAGACAACTTAAGTTTCAAGGGAAAACAGTGTCGACGGAAGACAATTCAAGTTTCAAGAGAAAGCAGTTTTGAAGGAAGACAGTTCAAGTTTCAAGGGAAAATGGTTCAAGGTGCCGAGCAGGTTTGACCTTGAGGCACACAAATTCGAGATGGCAGAAAGAATGAGTCTCAATCCAAAGAAAAGAAGAAAAAGAACAAAAAGTGAGCTCCAAAATTCATAAGCAGGAAAAGATGTGAACTGCTCAAGACGTGGTTGAAGTCACAAGCACTACATGTCAGGTCTTGATCCAAAAGCTGAAGAAGATTGAACCAACACCTGCGGCTAACAAGCATCAAGATTCAGAACAGGGTCCGCATGAAGCATTAACCAAGACTCAAGATCAAGCTTCAGAAGACTCATAGATAGGAATCTTGTAACTCGTAGCTGATAGACTTAGTTAGTCTTTTTCAATTTTGATATAATAACGGGACAACGGACCGGAGCCTCGGATGGAACCTCACTCGACTCTCAACCTCGGTACTCCGTCACCTCATTCACTTCTGAACTACACCTGACATGATTCCTTTACAACCAAGGATATGTAGGCAACCTTTGAAGCAAGGTTCGGTCAGACAGTTTTTCAAAAATGCTTCCCATGGAGTATTCAAATGGGCAAAAATCGCTCGTATCCGCTCACTTTGTCTTTGCACGAAAACTCTTCGTGTTCCCGAGCAAAGAGGGGCAGCTGTGAGCACGTGATTTTTGCCCTACATGAAAATAACTCCTAAAAAAAGACGAAAATAATTTTAATTGATTTTTAGTGTTTTTCTTTATTTAGTTGCATTGCATGCATTTTTAACATTTTTAAAAATCATAGAAAAAACCATAAAAAAATGTCACATTTTAATTTCATGCCACCTTAGGTTTAATTTGCATTTAGGAATTAATTACATTGAGCTAATTGTGCTATTAATCAAAAATCACAAAAAATAATCATTTTTACATAGTTAGATAATTAGCTTAATTTTGTAATTTGAATTAATTTAGGAATTTAGTTTAGATTTTTAATTAATTAGAGAAAGAAAAGAACAACAAAAAAGAAGAGGGAAGTGAAAAAGCTTGGTCTTAAATTCAAATTGACCAAACATTTGAAAAACCCAAAATATTTCCCCCCCAAAACCTTCCCCAAAATATTTTTCCCCCAAAATATTCCCCAAAATATTTTTTCCCCAAAACTATTCTCTACACACACCCTATACACCACTATATATACATAAATAGTATACTTTAAAAAGGGGAATATATAAAAAAAAATACTGAAGGGCCGCAACAGTGAAAAGTTACCCAACTTGAAAAATACTTGACCCCTTCCCCTGTCATTCCCTTCTTCACCAGGGAACACGAAAAACAAAAAAAAAATCCCTAGATGTCTTCCCAAGAGAAAATGCAACACAAGGAGGTTTTTTTTTCTTCTTATTGATTTTCCATAGAAAAACACACATAAAAATCAGGAGAAAATCAGTTTCCTCTAGTGTTCAACGCTGAACGGGAGTCCGGCAATTGGAGTTGATGTTCAAGTTTGTTTCCGGTTCAGTTTTGATTACTTGTTCGATAGCTTGCTGCTGTTGATTGTTGCAATTTCAGTTGAGCTCCGGTCGAGTTTGTCTCGGTTTTAGTCAGTTTCTTCAATTTTTCGTGTTCAACCAGGTTAGTTTGAAGATTCTCTGTATTCCTACTTGATTTTACATGAATAATTGATTGAAACTACTTCTGGACTTGGTGAATGAATCTTGTCAAATTCAATTACTGTGTTTATGAGTTGGTAGTATTAGCCTTCATGATCTTTGTTTAAAAGGCGGACTCTGAAATTTTGATGTTTAATTATTCTGGTTTAAATGGACTGCACGCTCTCTTGAAAACTGAATTTATTGGTTTCTATCTCATAAAAAGAAAGCAAAGAGGACACTACTGAAATTGTCTTCTATTGAGATAAGAATGAGGAATATGGTAATTTGTTAGGCTAGGTAGCACTTCTGAGTTTCGTCAGCAAATTGTCCATGTGGAATTTGATGGTGTATTTTGGCTCCTGTGTTGGAGCTACAAGGTTTTATTATACATGCTACTATCATTTTTTATAGCCCAACTAGGGGACTTAATTAGTGCTTAAACGGATTCAAAATTTAAAGGAAGCATGAATGTGTTTGTTCGTATGAATATGGGTTTCAGTTAGCCTGCAATACGTTACCCATGCTTGTGGTAAAAGTATATAGGCAGTCGGCAATTGTATGTTCTCAAATTCTGTTGAAGATCAGCGTCCTATTTTTACTTACTTTTGATTTGGATTTGTCAATGAGTATGTAACATGTTTCTGGCATGGTAAATTGAAATAAGACTTCTTGTTTGCTTTATTCCTTAAATCCCTAAATCAATTACAATGGCTTGGTCGCAAATGAGTTTCTGATGAACTACTAGCCTACAATTATCTTAAACTAGTCTTAGACAATAATGAACATCGTAGTCTACTTTAGTTAAGTAAAAATTCTTTTAAAATAAGTTGAGGCGTGCCATGCCAAATAAAAACTCAAAACTCATGGCCCTCGTTTACTTAATTTTAATACTTAGAATTCGGGACGTGCCGTTTAGCGAATTTTACTGCCTCCCTCAAGATAATAACACATTAGTCGCTTTAGGCGCGCTTTTTAAATAATCTTACCTTCCTAATACGGGTGTGCATTTCATGCAACCCAAATCCAAATCCGAAAACGTCAAATAAGAATATGTCGAGGATCCGGGTGCATTTCATGTGACGTGATCCAAAAACATGTTCTTAAACGACGTTCACTTTCTTAAATAAAATAATTTGACAAAAAGCGGTGAATAACTTTAAAAATTGCACTGTAGGTTTAACATGTATTAGAATCAGATTGTAGCCAAATATAGCAGTTGAGCGATCGTGCTAGAACCACGGAACTCGGGAGTGCCTAACACCTTCTCCCGGGTTAACAGAATTACTTACCCGAATTTCTGGTTCGCAACTGTTAAACAGAGTCAAACCCCTTCCTCGATTCAGGATTCAAACCGGTGACTTGGGACACCATAAATCTCCCAAGTGGCGACTCTGAATCTCTTAATAAACGAATCCCGTTTCGATTGTCCTTTAAGTGGAAAAACTCATTTTTTATTATGCCCTTCACGGGGTGTAGTAAAGCCTAGCTCGTAAAAAGGAGGTGTGACAGCTGCCTCTACAGCTCCATTCATCTGAGGCCTCTAGGCTGTAGAGTTCTTGTGTTTGATCTTGAATGCCTCACACATTGCTTTCATCAAGTCGCTGTTGAGATTAGAACCATTGTCAGTGATGATTGATTCTGGCACCTCGAATCGACAAACAATACGATCACGGACGAAATCTGCCACAACTTTCTTAGTCACTGCTTTGTAAGACACTGCCTCAACCCATTTAGTAAAATAATCGATTGCCACCAGGATAAATCTGTGCCCTTTTGATGCGGCAAGCTCGATAGGTCCGATGACATCCGTTCCCCAGGCGACGAATGGCTATGGTAAGCTTGTTGCAGTAAGCTCGTTTGGAGGAACCTTTATCATATCTGCATGTATCTGACAACGATGGCACTTGCGAACGTACTGCATACAGTCTATTTCCATAGTCATCCAAAAATAACCTACTTGGAGTATCTTCTTTGCTAAGACAAAACCATTCATATGTGGCCCGCAGGTGCTTGCGTGCACTTCGTCCAATAGTCTGGTTGCTTCTTTTGCTTCGACACACCTTAACAAACCCAAATTGGGAGTCCTCTTATACATGATTCCCCCACTATGAAAGAAATTGTTGGATAATCTCCGAAGTGTGCGCTTCTGAGTGGCGTTGGCAAGTTCTGGATACTTCCCTATTGTCAAATACCTTCTGATGTCGTGGAACCATGGTTTTCCGTCTGCTTCTTCCTCAACGCGAGCACAATAAGCCGGCTGATCATAAATCCTTACTGGGATGGGATCAATGAAATTTGCATCTGGATGCTGGATCATGGATGATAAAGTGGATAATGTGTCAGCGAACTCATTCTGAATACTGGGGACATGCTGAAACTCCGTCTTTATGAATATTTTCTTCAAATCCTGTATGTGATGCAAATAGGGAAGTATCTTGGAGTTTTTGGTGGCCCATTCTCCTCGAACTTGATGTATGAGCAGGTCTGAGTCCCCGATCACTAACAACTCTTGAATGTTCATGTCAATGGCCATCTTGAGTCCCAGGATGCAAGCTTCGTATTCAGCCATGTTGTTTGTGCAAGGGAACCTGAGCTTGGCGGATACCGGGTAATGCTGGCCGGTTTCTGATACTAGGACTGCCCCTATTCCAACTCCTTTGAAATTTGCAGCTCCGTCGAAAAACAACCTCCAACCATTGTAGGATTCTGCAACATCTTCTCCTACAAACGATACTTCCTCGTCAGGAAAATACATTTTTCAGTGGTTCGTATTCTCCTTCAATGGGATTCTCGGCAAGGTGATCTGCTATGGCTTTTCCCTTGACTGCTTTCCGAGTCACGTAAATAATGTCGAACTCACTCAACAAGATTTGCCACTTGGCGAGCTTCCAGTGGGCATGGGCTTTTGGAAAATATATTTCAGCCGGTCCATCCTGGATATGAGATAGGTAGTGTAGGCACAGAAATAATGCCTTAATTTCTGAGCTACCAAAGTCAGAGCACAACAGGTGTGCTCTAATAGAGAATATCGGGCCTCATACGGGGTGAACTTCTTGCTGAGATAATAGATGGCTTGCTCCTTTCTCCTCGTTTCATCATGTTGTCCCAGGACATAACCGAATGCTCCATCCAATACTGCAAGTTAAAGTAATAGAGGTCTTCCTAGCTCGGGAGGAACCAAGACTGGTGGCGTTGACAGGTATTCCTTGATTCTGTCAAAGGCTTTCTGACAATCGTTAGTCCATCTAGTAGCAGCATCTTTCTTTAGCATTTTAAAGATGGGTTCACAAATGACAGTGGACTGAGCTCTGAACCGGCTGATGTAGTTGAGTCTCCCCAGGAAAATCATCACGTCCTTCTTGTTTTTTGGCGGTCGTAATTCTTGAATGGCTTTGACCTTTGATGGGTCAAATTCTATCCCTCGACGGCTCACGATGAAATCCAGTAGTTTTCCAGCAAGAATCCCAAATGCACTCTTGGCGGGATTCAGTTTTAGGTTATACCTTCTCAGTCTGTTGAAGAACTTTCTTAGGTCTTCCATATTATTAGTGGCTTTCTTGAATTTGACGATGACGTCGTCCATATATACCTCGATCTCCTTGTGTATCATGTCGTGGAAGATAGTAGTCATGGCTCTCATGTATGTGGCACCAGCATTCTTTAACCCGAACGACATCAATTTGTAACAATACATTCCCCACGGTGTGATGAAAGCCGTTTTCTCTGCATCTTCCTCATCCATCCATATCTGATGATACCCGGCGAAACAATCAACGAAAGACTGCAACTCATGCTTGGCGTAGTTGTCGATAAGAATATGTATGTTTGGCAAGGTTAAGTCATCTTTGGGACTGTCCCGGTTGAGATCCCGGTAGTCGACACATATTCTAACCTTCCCGTCCTTCTTTGGTACTGGCACGATATTGGCTAACCATGTTGGATACTCTACCACTCTGAGAACCTTGGCTTTGACTTGCTTAATAATCTCTTCTTTGATTTTCAAACTCATATCGGGGTTGAATTTCCTGAGCTTTTGTTTTACCGGCGGGCAGGTTGGATCTGTTGGCAGTTTGTGAGCTACAATGGATGTTCTGAGACCAGTCATATCATCATATGACCAGACGAATATGTCCTCATATTCTTTTAAAAATTCCGTATACTCTTCCTTTTCTGATGGCGACAAGTGAACTCTGATGCGAGTTTCTTTGACGTTCTCTGTATCTCCCAAATTAATGACCTCAGTTTCTTCCAGGTTGGACTTAGGTCTCATCTCAAAATTTTCAACCTCTCTGACGACCTCTTCAGGTATTTCATCTTCTTCTGAGTCTAAGTCCTTTTGTTGCGTTGTCTCGTTGCAAGTCACAGTCGTTGGTTCGTCGTCAAGATAAGTAATAGTAATGACCGAAGCCTTTCAGGCCCTGACAGTCCTAATTGACCAATTGTTGAGGCGGTCTCCTCTGTTCACAGCTTGTATGGAAGGGCCTTCCTCCCCCTCCTCCTCGAAAAGAACACAACAGTCCATGTCATCATCCTCCACAAACAAATTCTTCAAAACTGCCAACGCTTCATCTTCTTCTGACCCATATATAGTATCTGCTGGCTGGAAGGTTTGCTCCAGGCTAGGTATCAGAAACTCCAATGGATAGTAGGGGCCGCGCCATGGTGGCGACCAGTTCCGGAATTCTTCCCAAGTATAACCGTACCCTCAGCCAAATGTAGTGCCATGCTTCTTCAGTATGATGGATTTAGTAATCCCGTGTAGATTCTTACCAAGTCCCTTTCCAGGCTCGTACCCGCACCAATTCAAGATACTTTCGATCTTGTTGTCCCACCACTTGTCCTTGTCTACAGCATTGACCCTTTCGATGCAGTGGTATGTCTCTCCTCCTATTTTCCTTCTGCCCCCGATCATTGGGATGGTCTGGCGACTATATATGGGGTTACTACCATCACCATGAATGATCACCTCTTGGTGATTCCATTCAAACTTTACCGCCTGATGCAGGGTCGATGCTACGGCTCTGGCAGCGTGGATCCAGGGGCGTCCTAACAACAAGTTGTAGGATGCCGGGACGTCTATCACTTGGAAGTCGACGTCGAACCATGTCGGCCCCATTTCCAAGCAAAGGCTGATTTCCCCAATAGTAGATCTATGGAGCACGTCGAAGGCTTTTACATTGATAGCCCCGTCTTTGATCTCATGTAGGCCTTTCCCCAAAGTTCTGAGAGTCACAAGTGGACAGATGTTGAGGCTTGATCCTCCATCAATCAGGACTCTAGTGATGAAATAATCTTCGTATTGCACGGTGATGTGCAGTGCCTTGTTATGACCCAAACCCTATGGTGGCAATTCATCTTCGTGGAAGGTTATTTTGTGGCTCTCCAGCACTTGCCCCACCATATTCGCCATCTCACCCCCGGTTATATTGCTGGGCACATAGGCTTCGCTCAGTATCTTCATTAAGGCATTCTTGTGAGCGTCTGAACTTTGCAGAAGAGCCATGATAGATATCTGTGCCGGTGTTTTGTTCAACTGTTCAGCGACCGAGTACTCCTTAGCCTCTATTTTCCTCCAAAGATCGTCGGGTCCTGTCTCAATGTGACGTCCCGGGGTTTGCTTACCGGAATCAGCTAGGTGCTCTGGGGTGTAGACCCTCCCTGTTCTAGTCATTCCTTGTGCGGCAATCGTTTCTCCTGTCTTTGACTTTCCTTTCCTCCTAGCTTCGGCAGTGTAATCCCATGGTATGGCATTTGAGTGGAATGGTGTCAAGTCAGTCATTGCCACCGGAATAGGCACCCTTGGTGGTAACACAACAACTTCAAAGGGTTTAGGTGCCTTTGGAACTCCAAATTCAACTTCGATTGGCCCGGACGCCTTCGCAGAAGGAGGCACTTCAAGTTCAAAAGGTATAGACATATTTACTTCGTCGTCCCTGGAGGGCTGATTCTGCACAACAATTGGGTTAAGGGTAACCGCTGGTTTCTTTGGTTCATCCCCTTCAGCAATCAAACCTATCGACCCTTTAGGGTCCCAATCATCCTCGACCTCGATCATATGAATGTCTCCTCTTTTGTGGTCAGGCAGGGGGTTGTTACGAACATTAGGAGCGGGCTCCTTTGCAACAATAACCTTATTGTCGATCAGGGTCTGAATCTTATCTTTCAATGAGCGACACTCGTCAAGGGTGTGTCCTTTCATGCCGGAGTGATACGCACAGGTCTTGTTGGGGTTGACCCACTGGGAGGGATTTCTGGAGCTTTGGCTGGGATAAGAGTGACGTAACCAGCAACTTTAAGTCTTTCATATAACTGGTCAATTGGTTCTGTGATGGTTGTGTATTGTCTGGGAGGTTTACGGTCAAAATTTGGGCTAGGTCTCGGAAAATTTTGATGGGTGGGTGGTGATTGATAGTGAGAGGTTTGAGCGTTATAAGCTTGGTAAACAGCTGCTGGTTGAGAGTATCTGGGTGAGGTGGGTTGATATGTGAGAGGTGGAGAGGACTGGTAAACGGGAGGTGGATAGGAGGGTGCGGGTGCTTGGTAATTTGGGATAGGCTGATATGTAAGTAGAGGTGATGGTTAAGTGTGGTATTTTGGTGGTGATTTGGCTCCCTGTGCGACCATCACGACACTTACATCTTTCTTCTTGGACACGCCACCAGTTTGTAAAGCGTTATTGGTGGCTTGCAATGCTTCAAGATTTGTAACCATACCATTCTTGATGCCCTCTTCGATTCTTTCTCTGACTTTGATGATATCAGAGAACTTTTGACCCTCGAGCAACATCAACCTCTCGTAATATTGGGGATCCTGATCCCGAACGAAGAATCTATTCATTTGCTCTTCTTCTAGGGCCGGCCTAACGTTTGCAGCTTCTGACCTCCAACGAGTAGCATACTCGCGGAATGTTTCGGTGAGTTTCTTCTTCAAATTCTGTATGTAGAATACATCTGGTGAGTTCTCTGTATTAAACCGGAACCTATCCATGAAGTCTGATGCCATTCCTACCCAATTCGTCCATTTCTTGGTGTCTTGACTAATGTACCAGGATAGTGCATCTCCCTTTAAGCTCCTCATAAAGAGCTTCATACGGATCTTCTCATCTCTTCCGACCCTCACTAACTTATCACAATAGGTCCTCAGGTGGACCCTGGGATCTCCCGTTCCGTCAAACATTTTTAACTTGGGAGGTTTGTACCCCTTTGGAAGTTCAACATCTGGTTGAATGCACAAGTCCTCGTAATTCAATCCTTCAATGCCCTTGTTACCTTCCACGCCTTGAACTCGGCTGGTTAATTTCTTGAGCTCTTCCGCTAAGTTCCTGATGAGGGAGTCCTTGTCATCAGACTCAGGTGCATTCGATATTGGTTGTGTGTAATGGGGTATAGTATCCACGAAAATAGGAGTGTTGTGGAGATGGTCGTTGGTGGTGTTCAGTGGCTCGGGAATGAGTAATAGAGTGTTATTTGGAGTGTGACATGTGTTGCAGTGAGTGGGTTGTATCTATGGTTGTGGGGTATTTTGTGGAGATGCGGGATTCTGGGTGTTAACATCAGGAGCAGCAAGAGTGAATGATAGGCTTGCCAAGTTTCGAACCTGGTCCAATTCTTCCTAGAATTTCAGCAATTTCTGCTCAAGATGAGCAGCAGTTCTTTTAGCAATTGGGGTACCCTGAGAAGTTTCCTCCTTTTCGATCTCCTTTCTAACGCTTGTATCTCCCATTCTACCTTTTTTCTTGTTCCGGACAGGACTAGGAGGAGGAGAAGGTGGAGGGCCCTTGGATCTAGTGGAGTATAATGATGGTGCCAGAATGTACAAACTAACCTTTGGGGAGGGGAATAAAAAATAAAAGAAAAACAAAAAGGTAACAAGTTGGTGCGGGTTCTGAGAGAAATGTATTGCAGTATTTAAACACATTGTGCGAGAATATAAATCACGTCCTAATTTTGGTGCCTCATTGTGCCCGAGGTAGGCCTAGCAACAAATAGTTTTGGATAACTTATAATGCTAAATGCCTCATTTTATTGATAAAAATAAGACGAATCCAAAACGACTCTAAATAACAGAAAATAAATGTCACTAGTGGCCGTTGGCCTTATTACATCATTAAGGCAAAATAAATGACTCCTAACTACTTGGTCCCAGAAAGACCTTCCCCAGATTTGGCATCCTTGTCTCCCTCGAACAGCTCTACCAACTCGCGTAGTCCTAGCAGTAAGTAGGCTCGGGCCAGATGTCTACCTGCATTTCCTTCAGCGTTTTGGCAGTCCTCGATCCTCTTGATAAACTTTCCTTCCAGCTCTACTAGACCCCGCTCCAAATATCCTAGTCGGTTATTGCGCTGATAGCTATTTCTTTCCACTCCTCGATCAATTTTTGATGGGCTTCTTGTATTTCCCGATGCTCACTTTCACACTCTCGAATTCTCTTGCGTAGTTGATTATACTCAACCTGTGCTTCAGCCTGCTCGTCAATAATTCTGTGACCTCGAACGAATCTCGGCTGACCCATGCCATTGTCTTCTAACCAACCCAAATAATGTGGCATACAACTAGCGTGGTACCTATCTGGCTCGATGGATTCCTTCCCAAAACCACTTTGCAATGCCACAAATGCTGAGCTTGGCACCTGTGAGGGCTATCATCGTCTTGGAAATCATCCCTGAGGTGACTTGTTTTATCAACCCTTGGTATGATTTGTTTTCTT
>MU695743.1:14096-41756 GCA_026770625.1 Nicotiana glauca
TTCTATGGACATGCCCCAATGAGGTGATAGCAAATTCGTCTGAATAGGTGCGGTATGACTTGCTATAGCCATACCTCTCATATAGATAGTCAAACGGGATGTAGTAGTCTTTCAAAAAGGTTAAGTCTGGGTTTTTCTTCAACCCCATCATTTTAAGGAAACCCCTTCCTTTGCGATTCTCGGGCATGAGCAAACCCGGAGTCACCCAAGGAATTCCAGCTAAAACCCCTATCTCTTCAAGTAAAGGAGTCATTTCAAGATCACCAAAGCAGAACACAGATTTGTCACTATCCCAAAACAGTATTGCAGCCTCTATGATTCTGTTGTTAGGCTGAATCTCTAGGAGAGAAGGCAGATTCCCTAAGTACTTGCGGATGAGTGTTTGATCACTAGAAATTTCAGCAGCCTTGGATGAATGTTGGTTACCATGCCAAATCTGGGGATCTTGTGCCTCATTTTCTGCAAAATAGAGTGTTAGGCCCGTAACCCCACCAGACTCGACTATTTAAATCAATAATTAGCATAGCAGGCACTTAAGTTCTCCAAATAAATGCACAGAATATGGAGGCGTCCATTTGGGTTTCAAGGAAACCCGACGGACTTTGGACAATGCTATCTTAATGAGTCATTATGTGGACAACATAGCTGACTCGGCTAGGTTTGACCATGATGCATGCACAATTTAAATTAAATAAGGTTTCTATTTTGAAGTGCTAGACTAGTACCCTTGAGTGAACAACTCAAGAAGGAAAGGCACGGAACCGTCGACTACACCGTTGATCGACTGGTTTTACCGTAAATATGCCTTTGCCAAATTTAGGGGGTGATATTATTGGAAGTGCACAACCACTCATTATAAGCGTTGCTATAGGATTTGTTTTGGCACGAGTGGAGTATGATGTTGAAGATGCAATTTACAAGAATGAAACAGATTAACATGTATTTTCATGTACATAAAATAAATGATTATAATAAATGATCGAAATTACAACGACATTGAAATAATAAAGCAGTAAGGAAAGCAGTTAAATGAAAGGAAAGACATGAAGAGCCAAGTTAGTTTTTCATGATGAAATAATTAAAAGGCAAGAAATAAAGGTAATTAAAGAAATAATGAAGTCACAAATAACATGTAATGGTAAAAAGCCTAAAGAAATCCCCAGCAGAGTCGCCATGCTGTCGACACCCCCTTTTTTTTTCCTAAAGCGGAATTGGGTTCACGACATTCGGGAAGACAACTCTTTTCCCACTTTGGGAATTGGTTTTTTTTTTGGAGAGTCGCCACCTAATGATTATAGTGCATTAGGACACTTTTAGAAAAAATTAAAGATGAAAACCAGAGTTTTGGGTAAGGGCTTGAAATTATCCCGAGGGGAAGGTGTTAGGCACCCCTCAAGATCCACTAGTGTGGTTCCCGGTCATGCTACAATTGTGACTTTAAATGCAAGTGCAAATAAACAAGTACAAGAAGCACAAAAGGTTAAAAGAAATGCTGAATTTTAGAAAGGAGCAGTTTGGTAAAAATGTGCAAATAGAGGGAAGAATTCAAGTACTTAGTGCAAATAATCCGAAAATCATGTGAGAAGCAGAATATCTTTAAAGATTCAGAAAAATTCGTTAAACTAAATAAAAAAGAAAGAAAGGGGCTCCTAGGTTTATACATTACACGGATCATTCGTACAACACTGGTACTCAATTGTACGCGGAGTGTTATCGTATAATCATTATCTCCATGTCTACCCTTCCCACCCCGTTAAGGTATTAAAGCGCAGAACGATATCGTTTACATATCGCATGCTACTACCCGTCCCAATCCTATCAGTCCCGGGGCATTGGGACTTCTAATCCAAGAGGGGAAAGAAAGGGATGGAGGCTTTTATGGAGTTTAAAGGATAAAATTCTAGCTCTACATTCAAAATAAGTATCAAATAAAAAGGTAGAACAAACAAGCAAACAAGGCTCAAATTAACCCCAGAAGTCAAACAATCATTTAGTTTAGCATGCCTTGACAAGTACTGATTTGGTCTTAGATTAAAATTAAGCAGCGAGCGGACTGGTTCAACACATGTATTTAGACAGAAAGCCTACACTAGGCCAATCAGATACAGTTGCCAGGGACAGACCCAATTAATTAATTAGCCAACCCTTTGTCTATGTGTTGAAATAAAACTAGGTGTAGGATCTATTAATTTCAGGAAAAGATGCAAAGAGTTACCAGTAATTTCAGAAAAGATGCAAGTTGATTTTAGAGAAAAGAGGCATCAGTTTTAACAAAGAGAAAAGATGCAAACTGCTTTTAGAAAAAAAAATTACCAGTTGTTTCAGAAAAGATGTGGACTCATTAAAAGGTTTACGAGCTTCAGGAAAGTGCAGATTGATTATGAGAAAGGGTTTACCAATTGTAGTAAAGATAGTTACGAGTTTCAACGATTGGTTCTGTTTTAGAAACGAATGAGGCTATTAAGGACGATATTTCCTATAGGCATGCTTTCTATATGTTTGCTTATTTTAACACCCTTTCATGACATGAATAGGAGTCTTATACAAATGATGTCTATATGCAACTTTGTTAATAAGCCTATAAACGGTTTGCCTAATGACATTTGTGTATGCAGAAATGCAAGAGCCTATAGGCATGATCTCTATATGTGTAATTACAGAAACATGAGTGTTAAATCCTATAAGCATGCTTTCTAGGTGATTTTTGTGGTAAAGTTATGCGTTAAATCCTATAGGGATGGTGTCTATGTGATTGAATCAGTATTAAAGACCCTATAGGCAGGATTTCTAGTTTGATAAAAATAAAATCCTAAGTCATGATTTCTACCCCTTGGATGCAAGAAAAGTAAAGACCCCTCCCGCACACTTTTACTATAATCCCCAAGTTTCATACAAAATTATTACAAACCAATGAATCAAACTGGAAATTAAAAGATACATCAAAAGCTAATAGCTAGATCCGAGTAGACTAATTCAACCTTAATGTCTGGTAACATGCGATTGAGCCATTTCTGGGATTCAAATTTCCAAAGCCTTCTCTTTATCCAAGGTGTTTCAAAGTTCCAAAGAGTCTCGCGGATTCCAGGCATTGCTTACACCCAGGATACCATTAGCATTAGAATAGTGCAGTGTGGAAGAGCCAACTCTCAGGTATCCAAGTTCAGAGGGATCTCAGGGGTCCCAAAGCATGGCTTGCAAGAGAGGGGCAGACCTTATAGCTAAAAGTAAGTGCAAAGTGAAAGGGAATTAGGGAGCCATGACAGATGGTGGTCATACCTAGACACAAGGTAGGCTGGCACACCCCTGACCACTTGTTTGGTTGAACAAGTTAGGAGCAGACCTTTTGAAGGTCAGACTAAAGTCTGGATAGTGATTAGGACACTATCAGACTCAAATCCAGGGCCCAAACACATAGAGGGGAAAAGGGATGGGAATTGATTGAGTTTGGGATTCAAAGAATCCAGTTCAGGATCATAGACAACAATATTGGAGGTTTGTTATGCCCTGAACCACAACTCACACACAAAGGGTAAAAGGTAAGGGAATTCATAAAGTATAAAATTCATGACAAACAACTGGTTTAAATACATAATTTAAATACTGAACTAAAAAGGAAAGGGGGCAGCATGTGACAATATTCTAGAAACAAATGGGCATAATTAAACAAATTGTTGTTGAGGCATGTAAACTAATTGAGACATACCAGTATAGAAGAAAAAGAGTGCAGAAGAAATCAAACACAATCCACAGCAGTGCAAGTATTAGAAAGAGAGAGAGTATAAGTGAAAGTGAATTGTGAACTCAGATTGTTCTGTGCTCCTCTATTTAAAGAGAAGGGAGGAGAGTATTTATAGTGTAAAACAGGCAAAAAATAAGGTAAGGATTGCAGTTCAGCAATAATTAGGGGAACAAGTGTCAATTAGAATTAAACAGTATCAAAGACTTCCCTTATTTGAGGAATTAAAAATCAAACGGTAACATGCAAGTGCTAAACAAGGAAAGAGATCACATAGGCTGACTATGACTAATAAGGAAGTATTTCAAGCATAGTACAGGTACATAGTAGGTAATAGAGGCTAGGTTCATCAGACTCTAATCAAGGAAAGGTCTATCAGAACCCAATACCAATATAATCAAGGTAAGGGAATCAATCAACTTGAGTAGGAAAGGCAGGGGTCGAGATTTCAAGGCAAGCATTCAAATAGGTCTGAGAAGTAGAGAAATCAGTACAATAAGGTAAGAATCAATCACAAGAGTGCAATCAGAACCACACAAAGAGATTTGAAGTCAGCCCATAATTAAGGGCTACTTTGAGAGGGAAATTTAACATATAAAGGAATGCATAGCCTTAGGCATGTGAGGCTAACTTGTGATAAAATAATATCATGTAGCAGTAACTAAAAGGCATGATAGTCAAGTTTCAGTGCTTAACAATAGAGAAAAGATTCAGAAGCATGCAAAGAACATAGAACCAAAAAATAGTCAAGAGAATGGAAGCACACTACAATTTCAACGAACGAGTTGCACAAATAAAAAGAGATTGAATAGTCCCCAAAGAAACTAGGGTTTTCGAGAATCAAACGAGTTTAGAGGAGATGAGCAGTCAAACAAACAAAACAGGTTTAGAATCCCGGATAAGCCCCAAAATTAGGGTTTTCACTCATGCTAAATCAGATATAGGAGAGGGTAAATCAAGTGAATAACAAACAGAAACTCAAACAAGATCCCAAAATTAGGGCTTTTAACATGCTAAATCAGATAAAAATAAAGTGAATCAAACCACCACTAACAAACAGACCAGGAAACTCAAAAAAAATCCCCAAGAAAATTAGGGTTTTCAACATGCGAGTTCAGATAGAATATAATACAAACAAACACAGTAAAAACATGTCCAGATTCAGAGATGAGATGTTCGAGATAGAATAACATGAAACCATAGTTGAGGAAAATAGAGTTTCTGAAAGCAAACATTAAAGAATCTTTGAGAAAAATGCATAAAAGGTTCACACACACATAGATCCATAACAGATCTAAAATAAATTGAAGGAAACTCAGAGATTAGGGTTTCGTAAAAAACCCAAGAGACGAGAAACCATTAATCTGTGCAGAGAAGTCGAAGATCGAACTCGAATGGCCATGGCTGGCCAGACAGAGGTTGAAGATGACCGGAGAAAAGCCATCGAGCAAAGCTTGGTCGAGACCTTTTCAAGATCTGGTCATAGGACCTTAGAGATGAGACCATAAAAGCCATGGGAGGCCGGTATAGGGCTCCGATGAGTCTGGGGAGCCATGGATTAGGGTTTCAATGGGAGAAGGCGGCTAGGGTTTTGGGAGAGCTCGAGAGACGAGAGCGTTTGAGGGTGGCAAATTGGGAAAATGAGATAGGGTTAGGCGGTTGTGTGAAATTAAAAAGGTAAGAAGTAACGGTGGCCGTTGATCTAAATGATCAACGACCGAGATTCTAAAGGGATATAGGTTGGGTCGGTTCAACATGTACTGAGTCAGGTAGGCATGTTAATTGGGCTGGGTAATTGGATTTCAAATTGGGGCTGAAATGGGGTGCCAAATTGGCTAAAATTGAAATACAATAAGGCTAAATCGTAAATAGCCAATTTTCCCCTTTTAATTTTGTAAAAATAGCAATACTGATTTTAAAAATAGATTAAATGTGCTGGGTAAATAAGTATTATATAAATATTAGTTAAAAAATATTGGGATTAATTTTATAAACATAAAATGTCATAAATTACAAGATAGGCTATAATTGCAATTATATGCAATTTAGCTTTAAAATACTTAACAAATTTGTAAAAAATATGCAAAAATTAATTTAATTATATTTTGGTGTAAATGTGAAAATAAAATGAATTATTCACCAAAAATGATAATTTTGGGAATAATTATTGGATTTTGTTGTGTAAAATAGGCAATAAATTGGTTTAAAAAAATCATTAAAAATGTCAAAACTCTTGGATGTGCTTATATATGCATCAATATGCTATTTTGGAAATATTTGGGTATAAAAATACTTAGAAAAAAATTGGGTATCAACACGGACGTGATTTGATATGTTTCGGCATCGTTTGTGAAATTTGAGAGTTTAGAAGTTCTTAGGTTTGAATCCGAGGGTAATTTGGTGTTTTGATATTATTTTAAGTAATGCAAAGGTTTGACTAAGTTCGTATGTTGATATATGACTTGTTGGTATGTTTGATTGAGGTCCCGATGGGCTCAGGATGATTTTGGATGGTTAACTGAGAGTTTGGAATTTGGAAATGCAGTGGAAGCTGCTGGTTCTATTTTAACCGCACCTGCGGAGTGGGAACCGTATGTGAGAGGGTCACAAAAATGGAATTGAGGCACAGGTGCACATCTAAATCACAAGTGCGGCTCGGTCCCCTTATCTACAATGACCGCATATGCAGTCAGGCAATCCCATAAACGAAAGCAAACTTTTTAATGAAATTCTGCAAAAGCGGAGCCCTCTTCACATATGCGGTCCTACAGATGCGGAAATGGGACCGCAAGTGCGGTTTTGCTTAGCAGAAAACCTCAGCTTGAGGTTTTGTTCTTTAGTTTTGATTTTGAGTTTGAAGAACTAAGGAGAGAGGCGATTTCTCGATGGATTCCAAGGAGCAACATTGGGGTAAGTGATTCTAACCTATAATTGTATAAATTTCATGAATCCATGGCTTTATTCATAATCTAATTAGGAATTTGAACTAGAAATTAGGGAATTTAGGGCTTGTAAATTAGAGAGTTTGATTTGAGGATTTGAGGGACCAAAGGGAATCGAATTTTAATAAATATTGTATGTATGGACTCGTGAGTGGATTTCAAGGTTTGTGCTAAATTAAGTAATTTTTCTTGTGGAATTGGTTCCTTGGCCTTTATTGATTGCATTGTATTGCTTTTTGAATAGTGATTGCATTGTATTGCTTTTGAATATATTCGGGATGTTTGGAGGCTAGTTCGAGGGGAAAAGGCGTCACAGAGTAAGGTTTTGCATTGATTGAGGTAAGTAACGCTTCCAAACTTGGTTTTGAGGGTTTGAAACCTCTAACTATGTGTTATGTGATTAGTATTAAGGTAACGCAAATGCCAAGTGACGGGCGTGCGGGCGTGCAACATGAGAATCAAGACCTGGTTCATTCCATGGCACCGTTTCGTGACTCTTTCTTGCTTATATCCCTGTTTCCAACATGTGATTAAGTAAATGAGCTGTAAATCATGCTAGATATCATGTTAGGGCTTTACGCCGATAAAGTTGGGACCCGAGTGGTCGTTGCTTGCTGTCATCTCTCTAGTTTCACTGATATTTTGTATTCAATCTTATTCATGCATTTCATATCATGTCTCAGTTGTTATTTATTGGCACATCGTATCATTGTCCCAGGGTAGTTTTCATGGCATTGTGAACCTGTGCGTGCGACTGGAGAGTAATGAATGAGTAAGGCTGAGAGCCTAATTGTGAGTGACAGTTATGGGATCAGGCTACACGCCACAGCAGTTATGTGGATGATTATGGTAGTGCTTGGACTATCGGAGCCCCTTCGGAGTCTGTAACACACGCCGACTGAGAGCAAATGATATTATTGATGGATGGATTTCCCTGGACATGGATTTGTCCAAAGTATTGATATCTGGAGATGGATTTGTCCACTGGGTTGGATTACCCATTTCCTTGGTACCGAGTGGCTTATAGTCCACATTGAGTATGTTCCGGGATGTATTTTCCTAGGCCGGATGGCTATATACAGTACCGAGCTCTATATATATATATATACGTATGTATACCTGGAGATGGATTTCTCCTCAGGGTTGGATTACCCTTCTTCCTCGGTGCTGGTTGACTTGCAGTCAGTGTTGTATATGTTCCAAGATGGATTTCCCTGGGTCATATGGCCATATGCAGTATAAAGTGGTTGAGCACTTGGGAGTGGAGCACATGGTATATTTCATACATTCTATGCATTGGCGTATAGAGTTTAGCTGAGCTTTATATCTCACATTGTTCAGATATGTATCTTTTTACTACTGGAGTTGTATACTTGAATGGATAGCATGCCTACTTTTCCTACACAGTTTATTTCTGTTACCTGTTGAGGTTAAGTTTGTCACTACCTATCAATCCATAGTGTGGACTTGTTAATTACTGAGTTGGTGTACTCACGTTACCTTCTGCACCTGGTGTGTAGATCCAGGTATCTTTGGCCACCATAGTGGTTGTAGATTTACTCAGTAGTGGATCATTAGAGATAGAGAGGTAGCTGCCATCGCAGTCGTGCTTTTCTCCTTCTTTAACTTCCCATTTGTGTATTTTGGTATTCTCAAATCATGTTAGTATTGGTATTTGCAGAGCCGTTTATAGTGGTTGCTCGTGACTTAGTGACACCCCAATGTCAGGCTATCTTTTTCGTATTTTCTTATTTTGACTTTAACCTTTTTATGAATTTTTTATTATTATGAAAAAATTTTGTTTAATTGTTTGGAAATGTTGAGGTGTTTTTGAGAACTGTCAGCTTGACTAGTACCACGATAGGTGCCATCACGACAGGGTTTGTTTTGGGTCGTGACAAGTTGGTATCAGATCCTAGGTTACATAGGTCTCACGAGTCATGAGCGAGTTTAGTTGTGTCTTGCAGATCGGTACAGAGACGTTTGTACTTGTCTTTGAGAGGCTGGAGAACCCTTAGGAAACTTCACTTTCTTGAATTCTTATTATGAGAATCTGTTGATACTCGTAACTAAACTTTTATTATTCTATTCTCTCACAGATGGTGAGGACACGTACTACCGACCAGGATGGGCAGCCACCAGTACCACCAGTGGGGCCGAAAAAGGCCATGGTAGGTGTAGGGGTGTATCATGCAAAGTATCTAAGGCAGCACCTGCAGATCTACCAATTTCCCTTGTAAATGACCAGGTCCCAGTTGTGGATGCACCAGCGGGACAAGCTCAGGCACTGGCTATGCCTATTGTTATTCCAAGTCTTAAGGAGACCTTAGCTCATATTCTGACCGTATGCTCCAGTCTTGCTCAAGTGGTCTATGTTACTACTACAACAGCTACTTCCTAGGCCGGGGGAGGCACTCATACTCCTGCCCCTGTACACCCGAGCAAGTTGTTTAGGGACTTCAGACATCAGGGGTACTACCAGCCTACCCGATTTCACCTGCCCCGAATTATGTAGTTCCAGTCATGCTTGATGATAAGCAGCATATACTGGAGAGTTTTGGCAGACTTCATCCTCCGACGTTAAGTGGTGCAGAAGGCGAGAATGCCCAGGGTTTCTTGGATAAGTGTTAGAGGATTCTCCATACAATGGGTATTCTAGAGACCAGTGGGGTCTCATTCACTACCTTTCAGTTCTCTGGAGCTGCCTTTACTTGGTGGGATGATTATGAGATGTGTAGACCTATTGGTGCAGCGCCCTTACCTAACAGAATTCTCCATTCTTTTTCTGAAGAAGTATGTTCCGTAATCCCAGAGAGAGGAGCTGCGCGGATAGTTCAAGCATTTACGTTAGGATGATATGACTGTGATGCAGTATGAAATGAGATTTTTGGATTTAGCCCGTCATACTGTTTGGTTGGTTCCTACAGATAAAGGGAGGACCAGGAGGTTCGTAGATGTACTCGCATATCAGCTACATATTCTTATGACTGGAGAGATGGTGTCGGGTGCTTCTTTTGAGGAGGTAAATGACATTTCCCGGGAGATAGAGTTGGTTCTATGCTAGGAGAGAGTTGAGAGGGAGGCCAAGATGGCTCAGGTATCTAGTAATTTTGGTAGTGTTCCTTCTGGAGGTTAGTTTCACCATGGTAGGGGGTCATTCGTTCAAGCATGCTCAGACGGCTCATCCAGATCATCGTGGTGGATCAACTGGACATGGTCCTCATAGTTCACTTCAAGGCCACTTATCTCTTAATGCCCTTCTAGCTCAAAGTTCATGTTACACACCATCAGCTCAAGGCTCAACTATGCCCGGTTCTTCTAGTGGTATCCAATGCTTATTGCCAGTGGCCGGTAGAGGTTGCTTTGAGTGTGGGGATTTGGGTCATATCAAGAGGTCATGTCACTTCTTTAAAGGAGGTTCATCCTAGTAGAGGAGTCATCTTTCTGCTTTAGTACTAGTTACTTTCCCACGTACCCAACTAGCTCAAGGTGGAGGTTAGTCAGCTAGGGGTCGCCCTAGAGGGGAAGGACGATCAGGTAGAGGTCAGGCCCGTTTCCATACACTCCCTGCCAGGCCCGATGTTATTGGTTTAGATGTTGTGATCACAAGTATTATCTCAATTTGCCACAAGGATGCATGTGTATTATTTGATCTTGGTTCCACTTTTTCATATATGTCATCATATTTTGCTCATTAGTTGGATATGCCCCACGAGTCTCTTGTTTCATATGTTCATGTATCTACTCTTGTGGGTGATACTATTATTGTGGACCGCGCGTATCGATCTTGTGTGGTGACTATTGGGTGTTTGGAGAGCCGAGTAGAACTTTTGCTGCTTAGTATGATTGATTTTGATGTGATATTGGGCGTGGATTGGCTTTCTTCGTGTCATGCTATTCTGGACTGTCACGCTAAGATAGTAACATTGGTTGTGCCAGGGGTGCCACAGATTGAGTGGTGAGGTTCGTTGGATTATGTTCCCAGTAGAGTGATTTCATACTTGAAGGCCTAGTGGATGGTTGGGAAGGGATGTCTTTCTTATTTGGCCTTTGTGAGGGATGTTAGTGAAGAGACTCCTACTATTGATTCGATTTAGGTGTTGAGAGAATTTTCAGATGCGATTCCTGCAGACCTGATGGGCATGCAATCAGATAGGGATATTAACTTCGATATTGATTTGGTGACGGGCACGCAACCAATTTCCATTCCACTGTATTGTATGGCATCGACAAAGTTAAAGGAATTGAATGAGCATCTTTAGGAACTCCTTGATAAGGGGTTTATTCGTCCTAGTGTGTCATCTTGGGGTGCACCAGTTCTATTTGTGAAGAAGAAAGATGGAACTATGAGAATGTGCATTGATTACAGGTAGTTGAACAAATTCACAACTAATAACAAGTATCCTTTGCCTCGTATTGATGATTTATTTGACCGGATTTAGGGAGAGGGTGTTCTCCAAGATTGATCTCAGGTCAGGGTATCGCCAGTTTAAAATTAGGGACTCGGACATTCTTAAGACAATTTTTAGGACTCGATATAGTCATTATGAGTTCCTTGTGATGTCTTGTAGGTTGACCAATGCACCAGCAACATTCATACGTTTGATGAAAAATGTGTTTTGGCCTTATCTCGACTTGTTTGTTATTGTATTAATTGATGATATCCTGGTGTACTCTCGTAGCCAGGAGGAGCACATGAGCATTTGAGAGTTGTATTGCAGCGGTTGAAAGAGGAGAAGCTTTATGATAAGTTCTCCAAGTGTGAGTTTTGGTCAGTTCGATGGTGTTCTTGGGGCATGTGGTATCAAGCGAGGGTATTCAGTTTGATCCGAAGAAGATAGTAGTGGTACAGAGTTGGCCCAGACCGTCCTTAGCCACAGATATTCGTAGCTTTTTCATTTGGTGGGTTATTACCATCGGTTTGTTCAGATATTTTCATTGATTACATCACCTTTGACCAAATCGACCCAAAAGGGAGCTTCTTTCAGGTGGTCGGATAAGTGTGAGATGAGCTTTTAGAATCTCAAGACCACCTTGACCATAGTTCCAGTGTTAATACTGCCATCAGCTTCAAGTTCTTATACAGTATATTGTGATGCTTCTCGGGTCGGTGTTGTGTGTGTGTTGATGCAGGATGGTAGAGTGATTGCTTATGCTTCTCATCAGTTGAAGCCCCATGAGAAGAACTACCATGTTCATGATTTGGAGTTGGCTTCCATTGTTCACGCATTAAAGATTCTAAGGCACTATCTCTATGGTGTATATTGTAAGATGTTTACTGATCATCGTAGCCTCCAGTACTTGTTCAAACAGAATGATCTCTATTTGAGGCAGCGGAGATGGTTGGAGTTGTTAATGAACTATGATATTACTATTTTGTACCATCCGGGAAAGGCCAATGTGGTGGTCGATGCCTTGAGTAGAGAGGCAGTGAGTATGGGTAGTCTTGCATTGGTTGATATTGGTGAGAGACCTCTTGCAGTTAATATTTAGGCCCTGGCCAATCGATTTGTGAGGTTGGATATTTTAGAAACCAGTCGGGTCCTAGCTTATGTGGTTTCTGAGTCTTCCTTGTTCGATCATATCAGAGAGCGCTAGTATGATAATCCTCATTTTTTTGTCCTCAAGGACAAGGTTCTGCATGATGATTCCAGACACGTGACTCTTGGTGATGATGGGGTATTAAGGATGGAGGGTCGTATATGTATGCACAATATAGATGGGTTATGAGAGTTGATTCTTGAAGAGGCCCAGAGCTCATGGTATTCCATCAATCCAGGTGCCGCAAAGATATATCTGGATTTGAGACAACACTATTGGTGGAGGAGGATGAAGAAAGATATAGTGGGGTTTGTAACTCAGTGTCTCAATTGTGAGTAGCTAAAATATGAGCATCAAAGATATGGTGGCTTGCTTCAACATATAGAGATTCAGAAGTGGAAGTGGGAGCGGATCACCAAGGATTTTATAGTTGGACTCCCATGGACTTTAAGAAAGTTCGATGCTATTTGGGTGATTGTGGATCGGCTGACCAAGTTCGCACACTTCATTCCTGTGTGTAGTACCTATTTTTCAAGCGGTTAGCTGAGATATACATCAGAGAGATTATTCGCCTTTATGGAGTGCCAGTTTCCATCATTTCTAATATAGGCACGCAATTTACATTGCAATTTTTGAGAGCCGTGCAGTGAGAGTTGGGAACTCAAGTGAAGTTGAGCATGGCATTTCATCCTCAGACAGATGGGCAGTCCGAGCACACTATTCAGATATTGGAGGACATGTTACGCGCTTGTTTCGTTGACTTTGGGGGTTCATGGGACCAATTTCTACCGCTCGCGGAGTTTGCTTAACACAACAGTTATCAGTTGAATATTCAGATGGCTCCATATGAGGCTTTATATGTGAGATGGTGTAGCTCTCTAGTAGGTTGGTTTGAGCCCCGCGAGGATAGGATTTTCGTACAAACTTAGTATAGGATGCTTTGGACAAGGTGCAAGTGATTCAGGAGCGGCTTGGTACAACACAATCAAGACAAAAGAGTTATGCTGACATAAAGGTTCATGATGTGTCTTATATGGTTGGAGAGAAGGTTCTATTTAAGGTATCACCAATGAAGGGTGTTATGAAATTTGGGAAGAAGGGCAAGCTGAGCCCTCGGTTCATTGGGACTTTTAAGGTGCTTCGGAGGATTGGGGATGTAGCTTATGAGCTTGCTTTTCCACCTATCTTATCGAGTGTTCATCCAGTATTTCATGTTTCTATGCTCCAGAAGTATATTGGTGATCCGTCTCACGTTTTGGATTTCAGCACAGTTTAGTTAGACGGTGATTAATGATGTGGAGCCAGTGACTATTTTGGAGTGACAGATCTGAAAGTTGAGATCAAAAGATATAGCTTCAGTGAAAGTGTAGAGGAGAGGTCAGTCAGTATAGGAGGCTACTTGGGAGACTGAGCGGGAGATGCGAAGCAGATAATCCACACATATTTGAGACTTCCGGTATGTTTTTAGACTCGTTCGAGGATGAACATTTGATTAACAGGGGAAGGATGTAACGACCTAGCCGGTCATTTCGAGAGTTATAGCCCTGTTCCCCCCATTCGCTACTTCTTTTGTGTTCTTCAGCTGTTTTTTACTTACCAGGTTAGTTGGTTCGGGTCCGGAGTGGTTTTAGAGTAAATTGAGACACTTAGTCTCTTTGTGAAGGCTTAAGTTGGGAAAGTTGACCGGATATTGACTTATATGTAAATGATATTGGATTTGAATTTTGATGGTTTTGTTAGCTTTGTTAGGTGATTTTGGACTTAGGTGCGTGTTCGGAATATGATTTGGAGGTTCGTGGTAGAATTAGGCATGAATTGGCGAAAGTTGGAATTTTGACAATTTTGGCCGGCAGTTGAAAATTGGATATTGGGTCGAAATGGAATCTGGAAGTTGGAGTAGGTTCATGGTGTCATTTCTAACTTGTGTGAAAAAATTGTGGTTATTCGGACGTGATTTGATAGGTTTCGGCGTTTGTGAAATTTGAGAGTTTAGATGTTATTAGGCTTGAATCTAAGGGTAATTTAGTATTTTGATGTTGTTTTGAGTGATGCAAAGGTTCGACTAAGTTCCTATGTTGATATATGACTTGTTGGTATGTTTGGTTGAGGTCCCAAGGGGCTCGGGATGATTTCGGATGGTTAACAGAGAGTTTGGAATTTGGAAATGCAGCTGAAGCTGCTAGTTCTGTCTTAACCGCACCTGCAGAGTGGGAACCGTGGGTGCGAGGGTCGCAGAAATGGATTTGAGGCATTGGTGCACAACTGGATGGTAGGTGCAGCTTGGTCCCTGCATCTGCGATGGCTGTATATGCGGTCACGCAAGCGCAGAAGCGAAAGCAGACTTTTTAATGAAATTCCGTAGAAGCGAAGCCCTTTTCGCAGATGCGGTCTCGTGGATGCGAAAATGGGACTGCATGTGTGGTTTTGCAGTGTAGAAAACCTCAGCTCAAGGTTTTGTTCTCCAATTTAAATTTTGAGTTTGAAGAACTAGGGAGAGAGGTGATTTTTTGATGGATTTCAACGAGCAACATTGGGTAAGTGATTCTAACCTATAATGGTATAAATTTCATGAATCAATGTCTTTATTCATCATCAAATTGGGAATTTCAACAAGAAATTTCGGAATTTAGGGCTTGTAAATTAGAGAGATTGATTTATCAGATTCCGAGACGTGGGCCCGGGGACTGGGTTTGAGTGGATTCGGGATTTGTGTACAATTAAGTAATTTTTATTGTGAAATTGGTTCCTTGGACTATATTGATTGCATTGTATTACTTTTGCCTAGATTTGGGATGTTCGGATACCGGTTCGAGGGGCAAAGGCATTGCGGAATAGGATTTTTGGCCTTATTAAGGTAAGTAACACTTCGAAACTTGGTTCTAATGGTTCGAAACCCCGAACTATATGTTATATGATTAGTATTAAGGTGACACACATGCCAAGTGAGGGGCGTGTGGGTGTGCACCGTGAGAATCGAGACCTGCTTCATTCCATGGAACCGTTTAGTGACTCTTTCTCGCTGATATCCATGTTTCCATCATGTGATTAAGTAAATGAGCTGTAAATCATGCTAGATATCATGTTAGGGCTTTACACCGATAAAGTTAGGACCCCGAGTGGTTGTTGCTTGCTATCATCTCACTAGTTTCAGTGATATACTGTATTCGGCTTACTCATGCATTTCATATCATATCTCAGTCTCAGTTGTTATTTATTAGCACATCGTATCATTGTTACGGGGTAGTTTTCATGGCATTGTGAACCCGTGTGTGAGACTAGAGAGAGATGACTGAGTGAGGTTGGGAGCCTTATTATGAGTGACAGTTATAGGATCGAGCTGCATGCCGCATTGGTTGTGTTGATGATTATGATATCATTTGGGCTGTAGGAGCCCCTCCAGAGTCTGTAACACAGCCCTAGCGAGCGCATATGATATTATTGAGGGATTCCCTTGGACATGGATTTGTCCAAAGTATTGATATCTGGAGATGGATTTCTCCACAGGGTTGGATTACCCTTTTCCTTGGTACCAAGTGACCTATAGTCAGCATTGAGTATGTTTCGGGATGGATTTCCCTGGGCCAGATGGCCATATGCGGTACCGAGTGGTGAGCATGTGTGTGTGTGTATATATATATATATATATATATATACACACACTTGGAGATGGATTTCTCCTCAGGGTTGGATTACCCTTCTTCTTCGATACTGATTGACTTTCAGTCAGTGTTTTATATGTTCCACGATGGATTTCCCTAGGCCGGATGGCCGTATGCAGTATCGAATGGTTGAGCACTTGAGAGTGGGAGCACATGGTGCATTTCATACTTTCTATGCATTGGCATGTCGAGTTTAGTTGAGCTTTATATCTCACATTGTTCAGATATGTATTTATTTTAACATTGTAGGTTTATAATTGAATTGATAGAATGCCTACTTTTCTTGCACAGTTTATTTCTATCACCTGTTGAGGTTAAGTTCGTCACTACCTATCAATCCATAGTTTGGACTTGTCACTTACTGAGTTGGTGTACTCACATTACCCCCTGCACCTTGTGTGCAGATCTAGGTATCTGTAGCCACGGTAACAGTTGTTAGTTTACTCAGTAGTGGATTATCAGAGATAGAGTGGCAGATGCCTGGAGTTCGCAGTCCTACTTTTCTCCTTCTTTATCTTCCCATTAGTGTATTGGTATTCTCAAATTATGTTAGTCTTGGTATTTTCAGAACTGTTTTTAGCAGTTGCTCATGACTGAGTGAGACCTCGATGTCGGGTTATCTTTTCCGCATTTTCTTATTTTGAGTTTAACTCTTTTATGAATTTTTTCATTATGAAAAACTTTAATTTAATTTTTATGAAATGTTGAAGTGTTTTTGAGAAGTTTTAGCTTTCCTAGTACCACGATAGGCGCCATCACGACACGGTTGGTTTTTGGGTCATGACACCTTTCTTTATAGTTTTCGATGTAGTCGTTATTATTTGGGCCATGGCTCATATACCTATGGTGGTGAAAGAGATGTTCGACCAACAACATCTGAAAAGAGGATATTTCATTCTACGATGAATTTTACCCAGCTTTACACAAGATCAATGCTTGATAAGTATCAAAAAGTATAATTAGTGTTAGGGTATGCTGCCTTTGGTGGTCAAAACATCCATAAATCTGGCTATACATGTATTAATATTTTGTTATTTATCTGGGAAGACCATTATTCCCAAAATTCTACCATGAAGGCAAAACACCTATGAATCTCCCATGACCTTTTGCTCTCGTTGTTGTTAAGCCTGTATCGTTGTACTTCAAAACATTTTTGGGTGCCCAAATCTGGTATAGAGAAACTGAAATGTGTAATATACCTTTTTTAAATATGTATCTTCTATTTACTTTCTTATGTTCAAAAGATCTAATAACCTATGAGAAGTGACGATTCTCGAGAATATGAGCTTCTAATTTTGCAAATACATACAAAACTCAATGCATCCTGCTATCTCTTCTAATGTAGGAGTCAACACAAAATCAGAGAAATGAAACACATTATGGGTCGGGTCCCAGAAGGGTATCAAGGAATCTATCAAGTCTACCAGGGGTTAAACCTTCCAGATTTCTATCAGTGCTCCCAAATGTTTACAGACCAACTTATGTACATTTCCCCCAAGTTATTCCACCACATATGGAGTTGAAGTGGGGTCTCGTCTACAACTTTCAGAGGAAAATTCTAGATAGCGTTGATTTTGTACCTTGTGAGCGATGGAGGTTAAGGTTGATGTTACGCTTTTCAAATTAAATTCTAATAAATGTTTGGATTTTTTTAACAAACAATTTTGGAATATAAAGCAAAATAAAGTTTCTACTCTAGCAAATGCAAACTCTTTGTAGTAATCTCCCTTCTAATGATATTCTATTATCCATACATGCAGCAATAGGTTACGTCCTTCAAAATAACTTGCCCCATGCTTGCAACGATCTAAATCTCGATACATTTTAGCAGTATCATAGGGACTATAGTGTATGCCTGCCCTTTGATCCCTTCCATCATAGTCCTGGACACCATGACCAGTCGGACGTGAATATTTTCTCCTTGATTTGAAAAGATTACAAGTCCTATAAAGTATACAATAAAAGCAAAGACCATTTGATGGATCCAACCATGGAAGTGATAGCAAGCTCCTCATGAAATTGTCGGTAGTCCTTACTATGCCCATACCGCTCATACAGTATGTCAAATGAAATCTTGGATCTATTTAAGCAACTAAGTTCATCATTCTTTTTTATTTCAGATATTTTCAAAAAATCACAGGGTGGACGGTTTTCTGGTACCAGTCCTAGGACTATCCCAAGGAAGCTTGGTAAAACCCCTAATTTCTTCTAACAGTAATGTCATCTCTAGATTTTCGAATCCGCAAACAACCTTTTCTTTCATCCCATAACATGGTTGTAGCTTCAATAAATTTATTTCATAGTTGGACTCTCATCAAGGACGACAAGTTATCCAACAAACATCTCATGTGATTCTTGTCAAACTCAGGAAGGTCATTCCACCAAATCGACTTGGACGGGATACTTTGGACCATAGCAAATCTAGGAATGTTGTACTTCATTTCCTATATTAAGAGAGTTAGACCTACTCACTCCTAATTTGATTGATTAAGTGATAACATTCAACATATGGGCACATCTTTCTTAAAATAATGGACATAAAGTATAAAATTGCAACTTGGGATTGTAAACATCCCATTAGGCTTTGGACAAGGTTGGCTAAATAGACTTAATACACCAAGGATATTTATCCATCCTAGTTAAATCATAATGTATGCATAGTATCCATCAGAATGCATTTCTAAGGGCATGTACTCTCAAACAGACTACTTAAGAGGGAAGGTATAGGACTATCTATTGCACCGCTGATCAGGTAGTCTACCCCAAATAAGCCTTTCCGATTTTAAGGGGTAATTTAAGAAGTGGGGTCACTCATAAAGATATGTGTTGATAATAGGTATGAGTGAAATATGATATTGAAAGCATATTTATGAAAGTAATAACACATAGTCAAGTAATTTTGCATGATAAGAAAGCACATGAGGACAAAATTTAACTAATAAAGAAGAAAGAAAAAAATAAAAGAAAAAGAAGATAGTTAGCATGATTTTCAAATAAACATGTAATACGAAAACATTGTTAATATAAAGGAAAGGGGAAAGAGAGGTACATGATGTTCATAATTTGGAAGTAAACAAATAAAGGGACAGGCTGAGGAGAGGTACATGAAAGAAATCAAAGCACCCCAATAATTAATAATTCCACACAAATAAAAACTGGCTATAGTAAGAACCTAAATATTCCTGACAGAGTTACCATGTATGTCAAAACCCTCTTTTGCAAAAAAATGGGTAGGAGATTGGGCATATTTCACGGCGTTTGAATTTCCAACAAGTCAAGTATATCCATTAGAAACTAGATAGTTTGATTTAGAATATGGTTATACCGGAGTAAAAATAGGAGCATATCATTCTTGACTTTGTGGTAGGCTTGCCATGTACTTTAAGGAAGTTTAATGCTAGTTGGGTCATTATTGATAGATTAAACAAATTCGCAAACTTCATACATGTTTGACTACTTTTTATGCTTCAGATAGGTTGGCCCAAATCTACATTTGGGAGATAATTCATTTGTATAGGGTGCCCATTTATTTCGGGGCAGAGAACTCAATTCACATTTCACTTTTGGATGGTTCTACAACGAGAGTTGGTACACAAGTTGAGCTTAGCACAACTTTTAACCATAAAATTAATGGTCAATCAGAATGGACTATCCACCTTCTTGAGGACATATTTAGAAATTTTGTGATTTATTTTGAAGTTATTGGGATCAGTTCTTACTACTAGATGAGGTTGCCTACAATAACATTTATCAATGATACAATATCGTTTTACCATTGGTTGATTTAAGCCTTGTGAGGTTAGGCTGTTGGGTACATATTTAGTGCGAGATGCTTTAAAAAGGGATAAGTTAATTCAAGAGCAATTTCTGACAACTCAGTCTAGGCAAATGAGTTATGCTGATAAGAAGGTTCATAATAGTCATTTATGGAGGGTGAGAAGGTACATATGAAGGTTTTACCCATGAACGGTGTGATGACATTTGGGGAGAAAGGAAAGTTGAATCTGAGGTTTATTAACCCATTTGAGGTGTTGGAGAGAGTTGGTGAGGTAGCTTATGCTTTGTCTCCTAACCTAACAGGGGTATATCTGTTAAATCACATTTTTTCTTTGAAAGTATAATAAAGATAATTCACATGTTTTGGACTTGAACATAGTGCAGTCGGATGAGAACTTAGCCTATGAAGAAGAGTTGGTAGTTATTTTGTACAGATATGTACAGAATCTAAAGACTAAAGAGAATGCTTAAGCGAAAATGCTTTGGAAGGACAAATCGGCCGAGAAGGATACTTAAGAGACCAAGTCATATATGCGGAGCATATATCCATATCTTTATGAGAATCCATATATATTTGTGTACCCATTCGAGGACAAGTTCTAGAATGATCCAATAGGTCATTTTAAGTTTTAGATCCTCATTCCTTATGTGAAACTTTTTTAGCTTCATTTGGTGATTCATAACTAGCGGGTATAGATGGTTTATGTCCCGAAGGATTTTGAAACACTTGAACTTGAAGCAATAAGCTAAGAGAGTTGGACAAATTTAACAGTTTGAGTAAACGAGCTTAGGTTTATGATTTAAAAATTTTAATAGGCTCGTACGATAATTTTAGACTTAGGTTTATAATCCGATTAGGACCCTAAGGGCTCAGTTGTGATTCAGTACTATTGCATAAAATTTATAAACTTAAGAGTTCATAGGTTTTATTTGAACCTTGATTTTGAGTTGTGATATTTTTATATTTATTTTGAGCCTTAGACAAGTTGGTGTAGGGTATGTAGACTTGCTGGGAAGGATTGGAGGGGTCCCAAGGTCTCAATGAGTTTCAAGGTATTGCAGGAAAGTTTTTCAGGTAAAATCAGCAAAATTAGCAATAATTACCAAACAACCACTTCAGTCATTTTCTGCAATTTTAGCTATTTTTTAGCATTTAGTACAAATAGTCACAATTTCATACTTAGAGTTCATTTTATTATTTTGGGAGCTAGAAAGAATGGATAGAGGTAATATTTAAGAAAAAATTTATATACTTCATTGGGGTAATTAATCCTAATTCGAATCTATGATTATTACATGAATCTATCTTTGATTTTTCCTTAGAAATTGAGAATTTGAAAAGGGGAAAGGGGATATTGAAATAAAACTTCATAAAGTAAAATTTATGGTTTTGAACATCACAATGAACTCTGATTTGGAAATAAATTACATATTTTGATTCAAAAGATTTACGGGTCACTAATTTGGTCTTGGTTTAGAGTTTAGATCATGTGAGTCCGGTTGAATTTTTTTTACTTTGAAATTTTAATAAAGATTTAATTTTATTTCCTTGTTGGATAGATTCCTACATAATTATTTAACTTTGTTTAACATTATTTAGCTAGATTGTGGACGTCTAGAGGCCATAGGGAGAAGAAAATGCCTTTTTGAAGGTTGAAGATTATTTATAAATGGTAAGTATCATGGCTATGTATAATCATATTATGTTATTGTCCATGTTTACGACTTATGTTAGTTCATATGATTTTATATTTGAGTTGCATTTTCTACTGGTTTGCCTAACTGATTGGATTAGGTGTCATTACGATGCTAGTAGAATTTGGATCGTAACACAATACCCACACGACATTATGGTGAGATTCCACATCCGTCTAGGCTTAGGCCGGAGCTCTATAAAGTACACATGGTGGCTATATATGTTAGTGCCTAGGGACTATCACTAAAAAGGATAAAGCATGTTTAAAACTCAAACTCTCTTATGCTTTATGCAATGATATAAAATTCTTATTGCTTTGAATTTTCCTATTGTTAATCCATGTTTATTCCTTATGATCTGTCCCATTTTATAAGAGAGAGCTTATGATGCATAAGAGTACTATTCATCATAAACTTACACCTTTTTGTCGAGCACTGCATCTCTTTCGTGGATACAGGTAGTGTTACTATGGATGTTGCAGATCCTCACCAGGCATCTCTCTCATCTTCCAGACTTTTGATGAGCCCTATTTATGCTCGGAGTATCTATCATGTTTCATCGCACTTGTTTTTGGGGTATAATCAAGTCTTGTTATTAATTCTTTTATTCATGATATCACAAAGGCTCCATAAACACAAGTGGTTAGATAATGCTTTTATCATTTCTTATTAAGGTCTCGTATGGGTATGGATAATCTCATTCGTTATTGAGTGCCTTCTAGTTCATGAAAGGAAAATCATTCTAAGAAGGGTTTATGTTTTTAAAGCATGCATGTGTTATAAAATGTATATCTCAATAAGTTGGTCCACTCGATCAAGTTGAGGTATCGAGTGTTGTGTTCGTCCCCCAAGGTTGAGGAAAGACATTCATCTTACTAAGAATCAGATGTTACATGAGTGGATGAATAATATTAAAGTTAAATATTATTTTACCGTGGATATTAAATCAAAGGGGATTACTTATGTGAAGAAAGTGGATAATCATGAGAATCAAATGATATGATAACCAAAGGCAGTCCTGACCAATAAGTTTGGGCATTTTCTAGACTTGATTGGTGTGTGATGTACTCAGTGGAACGATTACGAGGGTTGAGAGCAAGGTAGAGAGACGTGATCTGTTGATAAAGAGAATTCAAGAACCAAGGAAAAATTTATTATTTAATGCTTGAATTTATTTTCTTGTAGTTTTAGGAAACCCATTATCCCCTACAGATAGAGCCCAGGTTTGATGGAACAAGTATGGTGAAGGTAAAGTAATGACGCGTGGCTCGATTTACTTTCCCTTATGAGTTTAGAGATGCACACTAACAAGCATAAGCTTGTAGCGGGGCTTTATTTGTATAAATATTTTAATAACAAGAGTTACACATAATTAATCTCAAAAATTAATATGTGGATCATGATAATGGGTCACATGAAACTTAGATCGAGGAGAGACTCTAGTGAATCTCGAAAATATACCCGTGGATCACGGTGATAGGCCACGCGAAAATTATTTTTGAGGGGGGATATTATTGAGTGCACGAACAATATCCCACATTGGTAGTTGAAAAGACTGGGCGCTTACATATAAGGTGTATGAACCACTTAATGGTAGAGGTCTTTTGGGAAAAGTCGCACAGGATTATCCATAAAGTGGATAATATCACACCATATTAAAAGTATCTTTGGGTTGATTAAACCCAAGAATTTTTATGGAGTAATATTATGAGAGGTAGCGAAATTCATCCTCTTTTTAATTTCATAATATCGTATTTTAACATAGAAGGTATTATATATAGGATCGCGCAACCATAACGAAATTCATGCAGTTTCACTTCATCTTTTTTTAGATTTGTTTTAGTTTGAGCGCCCTTATAAATTACTCAAGAACTTGGCTCTTTACCATACTCCTTAGACGTGAAATAAATAAGCAGTAATGTTAAAAACATCGATTTTACATAGAAAATTACCCGACTCAAAAGGTGCAAACACCACAGCCTATTGCGTAAGATTTTCAACTTCAACTCCACTAGAACAATGAGCCACATTTATCGATTACATGAATGTAACTCAATAATCTCTAGTACTTATACTACAACTATTTAATTTACAAGTTACTCTAACCTATAAAGAAAACACTCACTCCACCTTACTAGTTATTTGTGACACTATGATTACAACTTAATTTCCTAAAGCACATTCATTAGACTGACTTAAGAAGAACACGACAGTAGTACTCGACTAGAGTGTGTAAAATGTAGTTCGTCAGTTGATGTGTAAAAGGATTGGTTTACAATTCAGATGGAAAGTATCTAAATGTCTGGACTCTAAGATTTTCTAGAAGTTTTATGCATAGTCAGCTTCTCGTTTGATAAGAATCTTATGGTTCCAAGGACTCCACTAGTCTTGAGACTCTTGTCTCTCATTTATCTATGGATATCTTCTTGGGCAACAGCCCATATCATGTGAAACAACCTTCTTCCACCAAACTTGGACATGGATAACTTTGAAATAAAGTTAATGTCTTGCACAGACATACAATCATCAACCATTAAGAGATGGTCCTTCGCCCTGAGGAGCGTGGTTTTTAGAGTAGCTAAGCAACTACGTTGAGGGCCTAATTTTTCAAATATTTCATTAGAATAAAAAATTGTAATCATCAAAAACTCGATACTCAAAAAATTTTCTCTTTTTGATAATGATAATCTTTATACATACCAGAACCGGGTAATTATACCAAATCATGATCAACAGGCACATCATACCATTAATAGACATACCTACACAACACCCTCAACTCTATCTTCCCCTTTTTGGCATCATCGAAAAATACCAAAAGATGTTAGACATATTAAGCATAGTTAATGCAAGATTCAAAGTCATACAGGCTGTAGTACAAGCTCAATAATTATCAAAGAAAATAGACTAAGCTGATGATCTAACCAAATATGAAACATTAAAATATTATAAGAGAAGTCATGTAGCACTGCCAAAAATAAGCCCATTGCCTTGTTTTAAACCATTAAACAAAATAAACTAAAATTGTTGCATCATACTCATACTAGAACATAAAAAGAAAAAAACTAAAGCCTCACTGGGATAGCAAAAGAAACTCAGGACTATAGGGAAGGAACATGTTCATGGGTGAGAGGTAGTGGGGGGTTAACTCTTTCACAAGGGTGGAAATTCTTTTGGGCATGAGCTTCCCTATCCCTTCTTAGATCTTCCCTAAGCTTCATGGTTTCTTTTCTCAACACATCATTGTCTTCTTGAAGCTTGGCAGTCTCCTGAATAGCCATGTCCAACCTCGTAGTAAGCTCTGCTGCCCAGCTGCTTCCAAGTAGAATAGCAGAACCTGTTGGTTCTCTAGCCTTGATCTCCACATAGCCACACTGCTTGAGCATAACAGCATCCAAGACATCATTATGATTTTCATACTTAAGCTTAGGCAAGGCAATGTTGAGCTTTTCAAACAAATTAGTCAACATCAAGTCATAAGTCATAACGTGCTTAGGCTTGGAGGTGTGTGCAGCTCTTGCCATATGTTGAATCATTAGGCTAGGGAGATTGATAGTTCTACTAGTGTCAAGCAGTTACATCACAACCATGTCCAACAGGGTAGCCTTATGCTTTCTCTCAGACCTATGTAGAGTATATGAATTGACAAAGTAAAATAACAGCTTGTGGAAGGGGGTCATATCAGTCTTGTACACCTTCTGGGGAGGGTCCAGTTCAAGCTTTGAGAGAACTTCCTTGTCACCACAATTCGTGTGTCCATATTATTATCTATGGTTGGCCACCTTTATTCAAGTAATTGTCAAAACCTATAGAAGAAATATTCGAAAGCATCCACAGCTCCTCAACATCAAACTCCTCCTCAAACCCCCTTACCTTACTCTTGACCACCTTTCCATCAAACTAAAATTTTGCACATAAATTCATCACAGTAGGCACAACACATGAGGGAAAGCATTGACAAAAATGTGTTTCCATCCCTGTAGCTTAAGTGTTGTAACAAGTTGAGCCATCCCTTTTTTCATCAGTGCTTACAATAATCTTCACATTAAGAACTTTTATATTCCTAAACTCAATGAGTTTATCAACCATACCTGCCACATTCTTTCTCGTCTTTCTTCTACTAGCCCTTGCAGATGGGATGACAATTTTTCTAGCATTGTGTTACATCATGTGCATCCCAAGGTGACGTATAATGAATATTAGATTTATTAGTAATGAATTAAATATGTTTCAAGTCATAATATTACTATATATAATGTTTGGATAGAAAATATAAAGTTTGGGAAAAATCAGATTTATGTTGCGGAAAAACCAATTAAAGATTTGCCTTGTACAAAGCTTTTTGAGAAATAAATTATGTGTACTATATGAGGTATTTTTAGGACATATTATACACCAAATTGAAGGTCATTCAATTTATTTTCCAACTCGCTTAATTTTTTATTCATACGACATCCAGATAAAAAGATAGAAGCGTCGGAAGATGGGCCAATGCGAGGGTGCCAAGCTAGCACCTCTTTGACTTTTCAAAAGTTTATATATAAGTTTCAGCTCATCTCTCTCTTAGCTTTTACATAGATCACGACCATATAACACCATAAAACCCTATACTTAATCTCTCCAAAGGGTTTCAAAGAATACTAACATCCAGGCGAAGTTGAGAAGCATTAACATCAGAACAATCTCTACAACGTAAGTATCATTATACCGTCTCTTTTTTTTGTAGTTTGATTTTTGCAATATACTTCATAGTTAAGAAACAAATAACTTCTGTAATTATGTGTTTAAATATCAAGTACGGTTGATAAACTGGTTTTTTAATAGTTAGAACTCACAGGACGGTGATTAGAAGTCGTGTGTTCGATTTTTTCCCACTTTTAGTGGACTATTTTGTAGTCCATTTGTGCTGGCCTATTTTGCTTCTGATATATGGAGTTTGGAAGGAGAAAAAGACATGGATAAATGCCACATGTGGTATGATAGTAGGTTGATCGCTCGTCGTTCATTTTCAGGCTAATTGATAAATTTTTGATTGGGTGTGTTATGGTATATTTGGGGTTTTTGCTGTATTAAAGGTTCCAAATAGTAATTAGGTTGGTTTTGAGTTGCTGATTGTATTGCTTTTGTATCTCATCTATAGTAGGCTTGAATGAGCAGTAAAATCAGGGGAAATGCTGCTCGTTTTATTTTAGAATCGAGTTATCATTTCAGATACATAATATACTAGCGCTATCTAAGTCGTAGATGTATTTATTTATTATAGGGTTGGCGTGCTAGTTATCATAAACTTATTGTTGAGTTGCATTGACGACTTGAGGTATGTTAAGGATATCCCTTCTTTCCTTTTGGAATGATCCATATGATACAATGAAACGAGCAAGCATGCAACTTTCACAAATAATTCTATTCTTAGAAGTAATAGGGTTGCCTATGTTATAGATTCCCCATATGTCCTACTATCATATCATCTGTTCATGGGTCTCATGATGTTCTGAGCGATTGTATACGGTAGAAATTAATGTTTGATGTTACAATTGTAAGCACGTAATTTTTGTCCTATGAGAATTACTCCCAAAAAAATTCAAAATAAAATAATTTTTAGTTTGTTTGCAATTGTTGTGAATTTAGTGTCATTTTTTTGTGTGCATGTTTATTTGTTAAATTAATAAAAAATAAAAAAAATATATCGCATTTTGCATTTAGGATTTAATTCTACAATTAGGAGCAATTAATTTTATCTTACAAAATGAAAATCACAAAAATAGGCATCTTTTGCATTTTTAGCCTTTAATGTCCAAATTGTGTGATTGTATTTTAATTGTCATTTAAATTTAGGTGACAATTATTATTATGAGTTAATTAGTATTTTAAGATAATTTTAGTTTTTATAAATTAATCTTAGTATTTTGGTTTTATTAATTAGGATGTTGAATAATAGAGAAAATTTGGATTGGGCCATCTTGCAAATTAAGTTACAAGCCCAAACTAAATCACCCTTACCCAATCCAAAACCCTTTGGCCCAAAAAAGAAAATTTCAGATTTTTAACCAAAAATAATCATAATCACATAACATAAAGTAGTGGGGGGCAAGGGAATTAAGGAAGAAAACAAGGAGAGCAAAACATGGATTAGTGTGTTTTCTTTTAAATTAAAAAATATTTTTTTTTAATAAAAAAATCTAAAATTTTTCGAAATTCTTGTTTATAAATAGAAGAGAAGATTTATGAAAAAGGGGGTGGAAAAAAGAGAGGAAAAAATAGGAGGAGAAGAAA
This sequence comes from Nicotiana glauca, assembly GCA_026770625.1. Classification (NCBI taxonomy): domain Eukaryota; kingdom Viridiplantae; phylum Streptophyta; class Magnoliopsida; order Solanales; family Solanaceae; genus Nicotiana; species Nicotiana glauca. The sequence goes on from MU695743.1 coordinate 41,720, forward strand.
AATAAGGGAGAAAAGAGAGCAGTATACACTCGATATA